>JAYKAV010000056.1:2304602-2452134 GCA_035582835.1 Phoebastria nigripes | reverse complement strand
TGGCTTGGCAAGCTCCTCCGCCAGCTCCCTCAGTACTCTCGGGTGGATCCCATCCGGCCCCATAGACTTGTGAGCATCCAGGTGGCGTAGCAGGTCTATAACTTCTTCCTCTTGGATTATGGGGGGTTTATCCTGCTCGCCGTCCCCATCTTCTAGCTCAGGGGGCTGAATACCCTGAGGATAACTGGTCTGACTATTAAAGACTGAGGCAAAGAAGGCGTTAAGTACCTCAGCCTTTTCCTCATCCTTGGTGGCAATGTTCCCCCCCCCCCGCATCCAATAAAGGATGGAGGTTCTCCTTGGCTCTCTTTTTGTCGTTAATATATTTGTAAAAACATTTTTTGTTGTCTCTTACGACAGTGGCCAGATTGCGTTCTAGCTGGGCTTTTGCCTTTCTAATTTCCTCTCTGCATGACCTAATAAGATCCCTGTGCTCTTCTTGAGTCGCCTGCCCCTTCTTCCACAAGTGGTAAACTCTCCTTTTTTYCCYGAGTCSCAGSAAGAGCTCCCSRTTCAGCCAGGCCGGTCGTCTTCCCCGCCCGTTCTTCTTAYGGCATATGGGGACAGCCTGCTCCTGCGCCTTTCAGACTTCCTTCTTGAAGAACGTCCAGCCTTCCTGGACCCCTTTGCCCTTCAGGACCGTCTCCCAAGGGACTCTCTCAACCAGTGTCCTGAACAGGCCAAAGAGTGCCCCCCGGAAGTCCATGGTAGCGGTTTTGCTGGCTCCCCTCCTTACTTCACCAAGAATCGAGAATTCTATCATTTCATGGTCGCTAAGCCCAAGACGGCCTCCGACCACCACATCTCCCACCAGTCCTTCTCTGTTCGTAAACAGCAGGTCGAGCGAGGCACCTCCCCTGGTAGGCTCVCTYACCAGCTGCGTCAGGAAGTTGTCTTCCACACACTCCAGGAACCTCCTAGACTGTTTCCTCTCTGCCGTGTTGTATTTCCAGCAGACGTCCGGGAAGTTGAAGTCCCCCACGAGAACAAGGGCTAGCGATTGTGAGACTTCTGCCAGCCACTTGTAGAATGCTTCATCTGCCTCTTCCTCCTGGTTGGGTGGCCTATAACAGACTGCCAGCAGGATATCTGCCTTGTTGGCCTTCCCCCTCATCCTTACCCATAAGCACTCGACCTTATCATCATCACAATCGTTGAGCTCTAGACAATCAAAACACTCCCTAACATACAGAGCCACCCCACCGCCTCTCCTTCCTCGCCTGTCCCTTCTGAAGAGCTTATAGCCATCCATTGCAGCACTCCAATCGTGAGAGTCTCCCCACCATGTTTCTGTGATGACGGCTAAGTCATAGCTCTCCCGCTGCACAATGGCTTCCAGCTCCTCCTGTTTGCCGCCCATGCTGCGTGCATTGGTGTAGAGGCACTTGAGCTGGGCTATCGATTTCGCCCCCAACATTGGCATGCCACCCCTAGGCTCATCTCTAGTGAGCCTGGTTTTATCCCCTTCCCCCTTCGAACCTAGCTTAAAGCCCTCTCGATGAGCCCCGCCAACTCATGAGCGAGAATCCCTTTCCCCCTGTGAGACAGCTGACCTCCATCTGTCGCCAGCAGGCCCGGTGCCGTGTAAACCTCCCCATGATCAAAAAAGCCAAGATTCCGCCGATGGCACCAGCCCCTGAGCCACGTGTTGATCAGACGTGTTTTCCTGTCCCTGTCAGTATTCTTCCCTGCCACTGAAAGGATTGAGGAAAACACTACCTGTGCTCCTGACCCTTCAACCAATCGCCCCAGTGCCCTGAAGTCCCTTTTGATCGCTTCTGGACTTCTCTCTGCAACCTCATCGCTGCCAGCCTGTGTAACCAATAGCGGGTAGTAGTCAGAGGGCCGTACCAGACCAGGGAGTTCCCTAGTAATGTCTCTAACCTGGGCCAGCAGGGTTAGGCAGCAGGGAGGCAGCAGACTCCCCTGTGGGATGGGACTGGTTGGCATATTGTGCCCTCTGTTCCCCTCAGAAGGGAATTGCCTACACCAATTACCCTCCTTTTTTTCTTAGCAGAGGCTGTCATAATGCGTGGGGCATTAAGACTTCTTGCCAAGCTGGAGACTTCTGTGAATTAGCTTTATATTATTTTTATGATATTTTTGGTGAGATTTCTCTTATTCCTTTACTTTACGCTATGAATATAGTCATGAGTGCATTTTTATTTTTACACATACATGTATGCACTTAGTATTGCGATCCAAGATGTTTTACAGTATGTATGAAATAATAATAAGGGAAATATTAGAAGATTTTTAGATTTGCGTGAGAAAGGGCATATAAAGCAAATATTAGTGTTGCTGTAATGTAGCATGATTTTTTTTTTATTTCTGTGTCTGATTTCTGTCTCATTATTGGGAAGTCTTTAAGATAACAGGAATTTCAACACACTAAAAAATCCTGTAGGGTAACAACTGAAACATTTCTACACACACTACCTTGTTATAGCAGCTTTTTCTGATTCCATCTTGAACCTCTTCTCTCATGGATAGTACTACTACCTTTAACTCAGTTTAAATGTGCTGGGTACTGTCGCAGTTACTATGATGGGCAATGATCCTGGAAGCTGAAAGTATATATATGAATCTCAGACTTAATGCAGGATTAAAGAAGCATGGCAGCCATTAGTCAGAATTACTGTTAATATGCAAATGTAAGATGATCTGTGGAAAGGAGAAGAGCCTCCACCATTTTTGTCTACTCCGAACTTTTTAACATCTTCTAGTATGATGTTAATATTCAAAGTAAATATATCCAAACTGATCATTTATTTTTTCAACCGTCTACTTTCCCATTCTGTGTTCAGGACAAGAAGTCTAATAGATTCCAGCATTTATGTTTCAGTGTATTAGAGGGAAAATAATATGTAATTAAAGTATCTATATTATATTTTTATATGCAACTCTACAAGGAAAATGCAAGTCATCTTCTGTACCTGTGCTGCTTCTGCAATGCCAAACATCAGTGGTGACCCAGCTTACTTTGCAGTATCCTTTCATGCCATCATCTGGCCTAAGACAGGAGCTAGATTCAGTGGTAGTAAAATAACTGCACTTGGTGTATTCTTGCACTACTTTTTACCAGCACCAGAGGGGTCTGCATTGGCTCTAGAGAAAGTTTTAGACTTCGAGAGTAGATGTATTTCCTCAGGTACAGTACTCCAGTGCAGCTTTGTCCAAGCAGCTACATGACTGTAGGAAAGGTGCTTTTGTTGTAGTGAGGGCTTTGTTGTTGGGAGACAAGACAGACAAGTCTGGATACAATAATGTTGCCCTGTTTACTGCTGTTTGCTGTTTATACAATTTGTTTTTAGAGCTTAAAGACTGAAGTGGCATGATGGGAATGCAGACAGAAGCTGTTGGTTGGTGTGTTCTCTAATGACTTAAACCCTACTTACAAATGTAACCTGAAGTCCTGACAGGGTTTCTTTCCTCTAACTTGGTTGCAGACAGAATTTCTGTACAGATGCAATATATGTTAGATCCTAAATATGTATTTATCAAATGGAAAATCCAGCTCATGCTCTGTTCTGTGCTATATCCCTTTTTCTGGGCATCTGTTTCTGTAAAAAGATCTCTGTGCTTGGAACACTGTTTGGGCTGTGAGCACAGAACATGAATCATGTACTTGAAAGTATTGTTTTCAGATGTGTTTACTACAAGAAGGCATTTCAGAAAATGTTTGGCCTCGGGGGAAAAATTTCTAGGAAGTTCATTAGCATTCACATGCCACCTCACGGAGTTGCTCTAAATTGTCAAGCTTGTTTGAGTATCTCTTTATACTGCTATAGATTGATGTGTACTGGAGAGGAAGAGCCACCCATGTTCACAATAAATGGCATCACTGGTAGGTCTGCAGAGCTTGCAGTAACTCCAAGCTTTAGGCTTTTGTCATGCATCCATTTTGGAAACTCTAACCAAAGACACTTCTGCTTTCTTCAAGAAAGATGGAAAGAAGAGGTCTGTTTCTCACTGAGACAGTAAAATACCTTTCCAGTGCTTGGATTCATTCTGTGATGATTTTCCATTAGAAATTGGACTGTTTTTTCAAAAATGAGTGGCCTGAAAAAGAAGCCATTATAAGTCAGTCACTGTCTCTTCCTTCCTCCCTAGCCCTAAATGCTGGATCCACCCATGCCTTTGGCTACCTCTTTTGCTGATAACTTGCCAATTAACAGGTGGCAAGTCCCATGTTGCTGGATGTTATTAAATAAACAGTTTTCCAGATGGCTGTAATATTACATCTTTAAATAAAAGTACACAAGCTTAGTGTCAGCATCTTATTTATGGAATGCTTTTGGCTCCTGAACTGCTTGTTGAAATTGTTGTAAGCCATTTGGTCACTGAGAAGTAATTGTGTATTACTGTAGACAACAAGCTGTTTGCATTAATTAGCAATCAAAGCATATTGCCAAATGGGGAATAACATGTCTTTGACATCTCCACAGATCCTGGTAACTGAAGCAGTGCAAACACATGGATTCTCCTTTGCTGCATGTTTATAGTATGAACTTCCAGTCCATCTGCCCATATAGCCATCTACAAAATCACTAGGGCAACAGCTGGTGGAAATAAAATCTAAAGTTGGAGAAACAGCATATGAAGGTACAAGGGAGTTTGTAAAAAGACACTATCTTTTGCAGTAAAAGTAGCTTTTGTGAACATTTCATGCAGTTTCCAAAAAGGGAAAACTGTGAATGTTGTCTGGTTCGTAAGCATGCTTTTTTCACCAGTTAAGTAAGAGATGTAGTAGGTGTGATCATAAGTAACTTGAACAAGCTTTAGGGAAACACAATAAAGCATGATAGAAGGGCAAACCTTCTGAAGATAGCACAGTAAGCTACCTTAGATGAGGCAATGTACAGACAATGGATGGTACTGATCACATGGAATTAACCTCAGAAAGGATTAAAATCTTGACATTCTCTGTCTCTCCCACTGTATTTTTTAAGGCCTTGGAGTTAAATCTGTTTGTCTCTGGACAGCAATGCCTCCACAAAAGCATGTTTGGATGTAGAAGGTGCCCTTAGCTTGAACAGTTAGATGTGATACCCTTTTTTTGTTAAAAATAGTTGAAAGAGCATTAAAAGACTGGGAGAAACTTTGCAAGAGATCAGGAACTTTGTTCCACATGGACAAAGAAGAGTGAAGATTGAAAAAAAACCATCTAGAATTGACACTACAAATAATGCTATGGGGTTTTTCCCCTTTAGCCAGTTAACTTTCCCCTTCCCTTGTAAAATATGAATATTATGTGATATCAAGTGCATTCTAAACAGCAATTGTATATGATATGCACTCAGAAAACCCTGAGATTCTCAGTATTTCTTGGGTAGAGCTGTTTTTCTTCCTCAGCAAAGCTTTTTGAAAATGTTTTTATTAGTAGGAAAGTTTCACGTGAAAAATTAGGAGTAAAGAACCCAGAGTAGTCTGGACCTAGTGGCAAAAACGTTCTTATGGAGGGTGAGTTTAAAAATTTAGAACTCTGGAGCCTCACATGCCTCCTTGCGTGGTAGTCCCAGCTGCAATTTTTGGTCAGGTGTTCTTGTTTGCCTTTTTTTGTCTGATGACCAGAGAAATCTTTGTTGACAAAGTTTGTCAGGATTTGTATGTTTCTATGAAAAATTAAATACTAACTACATACTACATCCATTTGTCTTTTAAAATCAAATTAATCGTATAAGCTTAAGGTGGCTTTAAGAATTTTCTTCCTGGATTGATGCAAAATAACTGCATGTGTTGCTGGGAACAGTTGTGCTACTATGGTGGATTGGAATAATTTTCTGTATGCATTTTGCAGTGCAAGTGATAACATCAGTTCTGACTCCAGTGCTTTGAAATATTGTGGCATTTTAAATTATTGAATGAATGGGAATTGAGTGCTAAAATAGTTTGGGGGCCTTTTAAATAGTTTGGGAGCCGTGTTGTGTTGCAGTCACTACCAGAAGCCAGCCAGAACAGCAGTACACATATGGACCAAGGCATGCATATTTGTACCTAGCTAATAAACATGGTTATTTGAAATCAGCTATGCCTGTGTGGTTTCTGCCTATTTTTTGTGTTGTGTAGAGAGCAAAGACACAATGGGAGAGAGGAAGGAACAATACATTCAAGTGCAGATCAGTGCTTTGCATTTCGACTTTTTTGAAGGAATGCATGTATTGGGAAATGCATGTATTCATTTATGCTATGCTTAAGAACTAAAAATATTTGCTACTAAAGTTGCCAGGTTCTCTGAGTTATTAAGCACAGTATAATGAACCCTTTGCAGAAAATAACCGGAATGTGATCTATGTCTGCAGAGGAAGCAAAGGAGCAAAACACATTAAAAAATAAATTAATGTAATGCAAAACAACCTTAGTTCCACTGCACAGAAATTTATAATTGCACTGATCTTGTTAAGCTGCTGTTCCAGAAGATGGTGCACATTCTATACAGAAGTACAGTATGATGATGAGTGTCATTCAAAATTAGGATCTTTCATATTCAGAGTGTTTCGCACATGCATTTAGCATGTGCAGGTAGGGACATTTCAATAAAGCAAGATAACTTCTAGGATGGAACTCTTAACAAACAACTCCCACCAGGGTTTTGGGGGTGTACTTCTGTACTGTTTCTGAGTTTTTYTTTTTTTTTTTTTTTCTTTTTTTTTTCCCTCTAAGGTCTATTGCTTTCTTTGTTTACTTTCAAAGGGCAGTGCACTGACATAATCTGTTAGGATCTTATTCATGCCTCCAGGTAAAGCATCTTCACCAAAAGGTACAAACTCAGCATAACTGGACAGTAAATAAATAACAAAAATTCTCCCTTGCTCTGCTGTCTTTCAGGTTAGCATCTCTTCTAGAATGTTTTTCACAACTTCAGAGAATTTACAGGCCTTAGCTGCATCTGACTTTAGTTACAGATTCAAGACTTGTTACTCTTTCTTAGACAGCTTCTAGGGGAAACTTGTGTCATGTGTACTCCCTAGAGAAAATGCAATCATGAGCAGAGGAACAGTGTATGATGATGAAGGACATTTAATAGGGGATCATTTACGGGGGATTTTTTGCCAATAATGCATACATCTGAAAGAAGATCATGGATTCAGACAGCTTTCTTGCCTGCTCAGGGAGATGTACAAAGCCATGTATACGCCAGTGAAGTTTGACCGAAAGATGAGTATGTGCGTGAGAGGTAACAGAGTAGCTCATCGCCACAGTGGTTGCAAAATGATAGTAGTAGCTGAGAAAAGTGGAAGGCAAAAAGGGAGGAGACTGGAGTGGCAAGGGTGGGCAACTCGGATCTCAGCGCTGGCTGGGGCCATTGTGTTTGGAGGAGCTGGCGTATTGGTAGGCTGTCCTTGGATGTGAAGCAGCACTAAGACATTTGTTTACATGCATAGGTAGTCTAATCTAACTAGCAGTCCTACCATGATACTACAGACATCTATTCATAAAGACAGGTTGAATTAAGAATGCCATCGTGCCTGGAAAAGAGCACCTCAATCTAGGGCTTGAAAAGAAGAGGGATTTGGGGATTCTTTTGTTGTGTAAAAAATGTTTGCCTTTTGTTATTTTGGAAAATGTGTTGGACATTTTCAGAATGACTTGATTCACTCTACATTTTTTTTGTTTGAATGATGACCTAAATTGAAAGGAAAAAAAGTGGAGTAAATGGTTTTTAAAATGCTCCCAAAGTAAGCAAACGGAACTTTTAATTTTGGTCAAAGCAAAAGTTTTTGGCTTTGTTTCACTAAATTTACGACTGTGCTCTTTTTTTTAAAGACATGTTTATTTGCATGAAGGATGAGTAGTAAAAGGGGAAGGTGTGCCTAAGAATGAAGTGGAGCAAGATGCTTTCAGCTTGCCTGGCTTTGATTACTTGTCAGGAGCAAGTGTTGCTCTGTTACTGAACCTGTTAATTTCATTGTTATGCAGTTCTGCTTTTCCTTAAAAAACTCCATCAGATTTATTTAGATGTCCTCTTGGATGAAAAGCCACAGAACTAGACAGGAGTGCCCCTGCTAACTCTTGCACTGTGGAGTGGGTGCAATTTTGCTTTTGAACCTGGTATGATATTTTAATCTTATATCAGTGTAGTGTTTTGATCTTATACTAATCTTCTTGGCATTGTTCCTCAGACGAGAAGATTTTGGCCTTAAACAATTTATTCAATAGTTGAGATTTGATTTGATTTCTCTTTACACATTAGAAACGCCATTTTAAAAAATTTTACTTCTGTTGTTTTTTTTTTCACCTCTCTTTTGATGCCCGAGTTGACAGTGTTGTGCAAAGAAATGGCTAAAATATAATAGCAGCTACTTGTTTCTGCTGATGGGAAAGCCCAATTAATGTAGTTACACTAGTGTTGAATCCATAAAACCAGTGCCTGCATACTTTTGTTCCCCTTTAGTTGTTTTCTTGTCACACTTCATTGCGGTGAAAACAATTTATTTGCTGCTCTTGCTAGGATATGTTGGTCTGGCAGTGAAAATAAGATGTCATTTTCAGTGTCTCATTTGATCATCAACATAGACAGCCATCAACGAAATATTTACATTTTTCAGTGATGATTATGGATGAGGATGCATAAATCAAGGATGCTTTACGTTTTATAAGCTAAATTGACAAAGAGGAATTGAATCTGAAGTTTCGTTAGGACTAGAAAGTGCCAAAATGACTCTGTGAACTCTAAGCATGGCAATAAACATTGGAAACAGTCAAAATCAAGGCTTTGTCCCCTTATATTAATTTATTTTCATTACTTTTCAGTTAGTTCTTGCCAGTACCTCCCATTGATGTTAGGCGTAAAAGAAGGTAAAGTATACCAGTTATCTCTATATCTAGACCAACAAAAATTCTCCATGCTCCAGTAATTTTCCAAAAATTGTTAAAATGAATTGTTAAAATAGGGGTGGTCTGCACCACTTGAGCACTGACATGTGTTTGAGCTTGGTTCTAACTTTTTTTTTCTTATAATCTACATTTCTGGATTGGGCATATTACCAAAGACTTGCTGATGGGCAAAGTTAAATCTGCTTTTAGTTTTCCAACATTGTTAAAAAACAGTTTAGCCAATTTATATATTAGATACAGTTTGGCATATGTCTGTAATTTCCAGTAAGTTAAGGTTATGTTAGGTGATGTTCTTAATTCTTTTATGTGACATCTTCTTCCCTCCTAACTGCTTTGAAAACTTTGATTTAAGACCAAATGTCTTTTTAGATGTATACTCTACCAGACATTGAGTTACTAGACACTGTGAGAACTTTGGTGATTGCAATGGCATCTACTGCCTTTAAACTCATATATGCTTTTATAATTATTTCATGTGTTCTCACAGGTGTTCTAACAGCATCCTTAAAACCTTGGGCTCCTTTTTTAATGAGCTATGAAGACATAATTGTAGAATGGTCAAAAAGCACATAACAAAAGAAACTGAAATACCATATATATTAGTCTTAAAAATTGTTTAAGGATTATTCAGCCACTGTCTCCCATTCAGCAATCCTGTATGCATAGAAACAAACCAGCTACCTCTCATAAGCCAGCTCAATTTTTCATTTTGGTGATGGAAGTGCTTTCCCACAATAGAAAAGCAAAGTTTTCAAGCACAGATGTCTGTGTAATTGTAATACAGTACAGTAAACACAGGCAGTATGGAGTGGCCATCCATCGTTTGTCACGCTAATCTGTTGGTCTTGCGGGAGGTGTAGAAAAAACAAACCAAGCTGAATAAAAGTAACTAATTCTCTTTACACATTAGAAATGCCATTTTAAAAAAATTTACTTCTGTTGTTTTTTTCACCTCTCTTTTGATGCCCGAGTTGACAGTGTTGTGCAAAGAAATGGCTAAAATATAATAGCAGCTACTTGTTTCTGCTGATGGGAAAGCCCAATTAATGTAGTTACACTAGTGTTGAATCCATAAGCAATACGTGACATTGATGCAAGACAGGTCTTACTCCAGTGCGACTTACACTAGTAATTCAACTCAAGTGCTCTGTCAACTTTACTTATGCAGTGGGCTGAGACTTGTATGGCTTTGGAACAGCTTCATGGATGCAGATGTCTATCTGCATAAATGGATCCCAGCTCTATTTCCTTAAATCGTTTGTCAGGAAAGGACACAGGCTGTATGCTCCCAGATACTCTAAAACTTATGCTTTAAGTCAGTATTGTTTATCTTCTGAACAGAGAACCTTTCCTACATTGGAAACCTAAAAAGCAAGTACAGGGGATCTGAATCTGGAATTTCCTGGATCCAACTAAATGGTAACACAGAGTGAGCAGAAAACTGCAAGTTTCTGAGGGCGACAAGCTTCTATACTACATGAGATGAAGTATTGAACTTTTTTCAGGCTGGTGAGCTTTTTCATTGCAGGGGGAGGGCAGAAAACCTGACATTTTTTCTCTCACCACCTTTCACAAGAATAAAAAACCCCCTTTAATCAGATACAGAGAAATGCTCTTTTTTGGTTTTGAAACATTCTACATTTGATTGCACACATAACTTAGAAAAATTGCTACAGAGCCAGAATGCCAGGATTTATCTGAAATTATGTAGAATTGGTTTCAATATGTTTTTAAAAATAAGAGGTTATATAAAGGTTTCACTATCTTTAGGTAGGAGCCAGTTACTTCTCACTGCTGGCAATTGTATCTGGTAATTATTGTCAGGGAAACAAAAAATGCCTCCTGTGTCTTTTGGTCACAGCTATGTCTTCCAATATGCCCCCTTAGTGCTTCCTTTTTTTCAGTCAGAGCCGTGTGTAGCATGGAAACACTATGCACAGTATCAGTATGCCCAACATGCATCCATTTTATAAAGTGTATCATTCATGAGCCACATTGAAACCCAAATTGTTGAAGGGTATAAACACAGAGAGCGCTAATATTCTTTAAGCAAAAATAAAACTATTTTGATATAAGACAACTTCTGGCAGGCTACCTTCTGTCCTTCCTGCAGTAAAATAATGGCTTTTGTCACTTGTTTTTAATTTCAAACTGGCATGCTGGAAGTATCTATTTCAAAGATGAAGGAAAAGTAAGACAAAAAGAGATTGTTACTTTTCCCAAATCAGTTTGATTTTTGTCATTACAAAACAATACCTTTACAGAAGATGTCTTTCAAAACCAGCCAGCACTGTGACAGATAAGTTATAGCTGGTCTGATTATTCATGCAGATATCAGCAGGTTATTCCAAGAGGGCTTTATTTCATATTGTTAAAGCTATTCTCTAAAAGAAACAGTAATCTTTTTGATGAGCATGGGGAACAATTTCTTCAATACCAATCCAATTTATTTGGACCCTCTGATTGGTGCTTTCAGCTAGATCTCTAAGCACAATATTAATTATTCATTAAGGTACTTGAAGGGAGAATATTTGCATAGCCATACTGTCAAAATTGATGAGGCTTTGCGTATGCACCATAGGAATAGCTTTCAACCTAGTGCTAAAACTAGAGATGATACTAATAAAATTTTTAAAAAAATTATCTAAAAAGCCAACAATAATTTGAACTTTCTCGTAACCACAGCACATTTATTTTTATAGCACCCACATGTCCTATTGAGAGATTCTGAAAATATTCTTCCTACAGCTGGTCATGTGGGTATAGAATATAAAAAAAAAAAAAAAACCTCAAGAACATTTGTATAATAAAAGGTCATAATGGGGATAATAGATAGTAAAAAGGAAGAAAGAGTGGGAGGAAAGAGTAAGCCTGGCATTAAATGTTCTTATATCCACTTGGAAACACACAAACTGGTTTTATGGGAAATTATAGTGTTCTGTAAATATATGCATAGGTGGGCAGAGTGTCATCTGGCTACTAAAAGATTGGGACACTTCTCTTTATGTGTGCATGTTAAGGTGCAGTTATTTCTAAAAAGGTAAATTAAAAAAAAAAAATTCAAACATTTTAAAAAAAAGTAAAAAGATTTAAAAATATCTTGGCAATCAGGAAAGCTGCAAAGTGGCTACACTATGACTTGGCTGCAGTTCCCGCAGCTCTTTTTCAGATGAGGGGACCAAGCTGGAACATGCTTGRGCTTTTAATCGTATCTTATTCCTTTCTCCCAGACCTTGAGCTGTGCAGGGGAGAAGCTTTTACTTCACACCACATAGAAACAGAAAGGAGTGACTTCAGTAGCTGTTGCCTGAGTCTCAAAGCATTTTCATTCACTTTCTCAGTATCCAGTCACAGTAGCAATGCTCAGTTACTCTGTGTGAAACACTGACTGGTTCATGCTTTCTAAAATGGCATCCTTGCTAGCAGAGAGAGAAAGAATGTTCCAAGTTCTTGAGCTTAGGGGAACGGTGTCATAAATTTTGGTAAACATTGAACTAGAAGTGGTTGGTTTGCCAAAAAGGAGACTTAGCATCCCCTGAAGTAGATAGCTAAACCTCTGATACGAGACGTGAATTTTTACTTACAAGGATGTAATAACATTTGTAGGATCATCTTTCAGAAGGTGCTGAGGGACATACAGGAAAAAACTGACCCCTTGCTAACTACTACTCAAGTTATTCCTTTTGCTAAAGCAATGCGAGATTTTAATTTTGTTGCTGAAGTTCTGCCTTTGCAGTTGCTCTAAAGGGGTTGTACTGCATGCACCTTCCTGGGATCCGACAGGAAATAGTGTTCTGGTCTGCGATCTCAGAAATAYCCTGTAGTCAAAGGGAGCGTTGTAATGGAGATGTGTCCCTTACGTGGCTTACTTCTGCATAAAACTTTATCTTTCAGAGACCCTCTTTCCATATTGATATGAGCAGAAGTGGAGGTGATGCATGCGTGACACATCTGAGCCCCAAAGGTTACATAGCTTTCCTTGTTCAGAATTAAAACACTGGAAATGTCAACAGTGGATCAAGAACAGCATAGACCCTTTGTGATTTATTACATATCCACAGCAACTGATATCTGCGGTTTTATTGAGAGTCTCAAGATACTGTGCTTTTATTTAAAACTCAAGGTCTGAACTATACAGTCACATGAGTATGTCACTTTCTTGCTTATTTTTAAACAAGCTGAACTTCAGGCCTTTGTGATAACTTCAGCCATAATTTTCAAAAGCAGAAGGCAGATTTTTTTTAAAGCTTATGATTTTTAAGCCAATGCAGATAGATGCAGATGGCTGTATTGCATTGCATACTTAGAAAAAGATTCTTTTACCTGCTTCGGTATGAATTTATATGCACCTCTATGAAGTATAACCTTTTTTTACTGAAAACACAAAATTATGCCAGAAGTCTTTTACTAAATATAAGGGATGAAAAGTAAGGAAATATTTGCACAATAACTTCAGTGTTTATGCACTACAAATTTATTTTTAATTCTGTTTTTAATCTCACTTCAACACCTTTTGAAAAAATAGTGAATTTGCAATATTAAAACCATTTGAAAACTAGAATATAGCACCACAACAATCTCAGGTCAGTTTTAGTACAATTCTGTTGAATCTTAAAATGTGTGATTACACCAGAAAACCAATTTTAGTGCAGATCTATGGAGAAACCATTACAATATAAACTGAAATGTTGCCAAATCAGTTATGCTTTCACTATAAAAATGAACTAAATTAAACAGAAAATAATATGCTTAGGTAATGTTGTAGTTCAGAAGCAAACCCAGAAATTAAAGTTGAGTGCCACAGGGTTTTTAAACTCAGTTTTGTCATGTCTTGGGAATTGCAGAGCAAATATATTTGATGATGCATTGATGATGCAAGGTTTGGAAGTTTCTTAATATGCCAAGATACAAAAGATCAGAGGCCAGATACTGCAGCAGGTCAACTTTAATTTCAAGTGTTCTTGCTTTTGTACATTAGTCTAAAGTTTTCAGTCTCATGGAAGGAATTTGGATGTTCRATTTGCATCGTAACTGAGGGCAATCCAGCATCCCAATCCCTTGAGAGTCTTTGAAAATATGATAATCTTATCTAAAATCTCATTTACTTTGTTTTTACCTTTAACAGTTCTATACACAGCCTGAGTATTATTAAAATGCCCTTTAAAGTGAGCCTGGCAATATTGGGATTCCATTTCGAAACAAGGGCTGAATATAATTGAAGACATTAGGGGAGAGAGAGAGACTGACTGTAATGAATGTTAGAAAAGGCATATATACAAGTCCTGTGCTAGAATCGGAAGGCACCTAACAATAGAATTGGAAAAATGCAGTGCTACATTATAAGAGAATATGAATTTCATCAGTATTCATAACATATGCTGATATTCTATCAGTGAAACGCTGCTGTAAGCATCAGCCCATTTGCATGCAGAGCAATGCTCTCTTAAATAGGAAAATAAATGAGGAGTTAGTCCTGATATGGGAAATTTTTCAGACTATTTCCTTACATTCAAAATTCAGTAGCCTTGGTATGATTGCTGATTTCCAAATTTTTAAAGAAATAACCATGAGATGAAGTAAGTAACCACAAACGAAATAAAAATAAATATTTCAAGGAAGTTTTGATAATAATTTGGGATTTCATCTAAATGCATTATTAGACCTCAAAGTTGTTACACTTCACGTCCTCTCCTTTTCTTTTCCCCTCTCCCTTTTCCCCTCTCCTTTCAACATAAAGTCTTTAAAAACATGCCCCACAAGATTTCAATCTTGCAAACAACCCAACATATCCAAAACATCTTGGATTGCCTCTACTTCAGTTGGACAATTTAAGCTGAATTTACCTCTCTGATCCACATTGATTAAAGTATACAAACCAGCTCTATTTCTGTTGCTTGTACAGATCCTACTGGCTACGCATCTATGCTTCTCTGAAAAGAAACAATTTTCTTTGATATTTCTTCATCCTTAATTTGTTTTTCTGTGGATTTTTTTTGTGGCTAAAATTTACAGGTATCTTTGACGGTGTGCAAATGTATTAGGGTAGAGTCATCCTTAGCTTTTACTCAGCCAACACTTTAACTACCTATAGTTCAAGGCTGTGCTGATTAAGCTATGGTTGCTAACACCTTCTAATAGCGTACTTCAAAATTCAAGCTGAGCTTAGCCTGCATGGTTGATTTCACCTATAGAAGGAGCTACAACCACTACAACTGAAATTGAATCTGACATCAAAAGTCATCCAGATGCCCATTAGGTAATAGAAAAGTGTGAACCAAGTTTACCAGTGAGTGAAAAGCGTATGCTTATCTATAGGTGCTACAGACCTATCCTTTAGCTTTAATAAAATGGCGTCTTAGGACAAAATCCACCACAAGTATCTAAAGACATGTGTCTGTAATTGTAGTGTGCAGCAATTTCAATGTTCCCTTTTGACTGTGTAATAGAAACATTTATAAAACTGGTATAATTTAACAGAGAAAAGGAGTCAGTACAGTTTTGCATATTGTTCATTCCACTTAATAGAGTGCGCCTAAAGGGTAGTAGATGAAATGAGGACATGAATATTATTCTTTAGCAAGATATTTTGTTGGAAGTAATTCAGATTCTGTTGAGATTGTGTCTATTTGCTTTAGTATGCTTTTTCCTTAGGAGGATTAAGTAGATAACTTTTTAACTGATGAAGTTAATGATTGTGTATATGGAATTAGAGAGTTGTAAATTCTGTTATCGATCTAGGCAAAATGAGTATGATTTGACATGAGATCATTTGGCTATTTCTGTACAATTCTATACTGTATCTCCAAAGCCTACACTCAAAACTGGAACCTCAGAAGTGGAAATCTCCACATTTATGGAAATAATGTGAATGTTGGAACATCCCCATGTTTTGTAGTTGTGGTTTGGTGAAATGTCAGTGTCCAGAAGGGTAAAGATCCTGGATGAAGAGCTTGATCAGGATATTACTACTGCTTTAATTTGTAATTAATTTTACTGCTGCCAAATGTCAATATGAACCCTAGCCCCAGGTATGGTTCAAATCTAAATTCTCATTTAAATCTAACTTTCTCTGGATCTGTACTGCCTCCTTGACTGATCTGCATAACTACCAAATGTGGCTCAAATGTTTAATGTTTAAAAGTACTTCGATTTGAGAAAAAAACATGTGAAACTTTARGAGGAAATATCTGCACTGAGCAGATTAACTCTTTAAAACAGTAAGATTTTCTTTTAAATAAACCTGGAAGAAAATACGTCTAGGCAGCCTGTACTTTGCAATTTCCACTAAGGATATAGTAGTTGTTATAATTAACAAATATTTAGTAACCAAAGAGGGAGGAGTTAACCTCTGCAAATAGCATGGCATATTTTCAGATAAGTGCTTGGGACTTGCTGGAAAAAAATGAAAGGTTAAAATAGTCTAGTCAGCAGCTAGGACAGTCAGTGTTTCCTTACAGATGACCTATACTTTCAAAACTATCCTATTTTTCCTTTCTCTTGGCAGAAGCTGAAGAAAGCCACCCATTATTTAACTGAATGTTCAAGAAAGCTTGGCTGTGATCTTTTAAATGAGTTTCTTCAGAAGAAGAATCTGACTGAGTTACATACTGAAGCATGTTCCCCTAATAACTTTGCATAATGGTGCTGGTATGATGGTCTCTGTTGCTGCCTGAATCTATCTTGATTTTGTTTCCAAAGCCAGTTGCTGCTTTGGAACTTTCAGATAACATTTCCATGGCCAACTGACTTTATGCCATGATGCAGTATCAAGTTAAATAGGTTAATTATTTTCTGCATTTATTATTGCTTTACAACAAGTACTTACCAGTATTTGAACAGAAGGAACTCAAAAGACACAAGTGCAGCTAGGAGTCAGAATATGGGTGGGAAGGAGAGGATCTTCAGGAAGAGTTCTCTTGTTTGTAGTTCTGACTAGTACTCCCAAATAGAATTTATCTGAAAGTTACCTCTTAATTAATGCTGCTGACTTGAAGACTGTCTATTCAGTTTGGTAGACATGCAGCATGCTGGTGTTTCAAGGGACTATTTTACTGGTTCTCTGCAATGGGTAAGACAGTGTCAGCACTTCTATTACATATTCTTCTCTCCGTGCTCCCTTTACAAGCATGCTACTAGGTAATATTGCAGCCTTTCTCTGTCAGGATCATTGTAACCTCCACAAGATTAGGGTTGTGTACTTTCCTAGGTTACAGGACTCTCAGATTGTATAGATCTCTCAAGCCACTAATGCTGACATATGTTAATTTTTTAGTTGCCATGGGAGATTATTTCCTATTCCTTAAATCCATTTTATTCAAGCAAAATGGCCGTGATTTTGATCTTACTGAGCTGCTGTAAATTAGAAGGCATTATGGAGAAAGAGACAGGAATTAGGAACGGTTTAATGAGTTTAACAATACCAGTTTACTGTTAAAATAGTAAAACCCAAATGGGAATCGTGTGTGCTGTGCATTTTGCAATACATATATATGCTCTCTTAAAATTATATGCGAGTTGAAATTAATAAATAATTAGAAAAAGAGATTTTTTTTTTTAATATGCAAGTAGCTCATTGGCATTTAGTTTATTGTCATTTATCATTAAAAGTCTCCCTATAAAATATTTTGAGGTTTATCTCTTCCTGTCTTTTCTGTTGAAGCTGTTTGATGTTCTATGAATAATCTCTGGAGTCAGGTCTCACTCACCTGCAGCACAGCTGAACTCCCTAAAACTCTGCACTTCTCTCTGTGGTCCAATAAATATCTTATTAACCTCATTCTCTGAGAGATGGGAGATCTGGGTTTGGTTTCTGTCTCCAGCATCAAAAGAAAGTAACCTTTATTCTGTGGGTTTTGGAAATATGGAAAATACAGAAAGTGGGTCGCAGAAGGCCTGCCCGCCTGATGGATTTGGCCCTACAGGGAGGTTGATGGTGGACAACCTAACCTATGAATACTGTTCTCATCCTTGGCATGGGAGAAACAATAAGCAGCTTAGTATTGAGCAGCCTCAGGTGCTCAGTGCTTGTTCAGTGGCTGAAATTTAAAGGACTTTATTGGCAGAAACTGAAGTGAGTTAAGTGTGCCTCCAGGGTCTAACAAGGGTGTCAAGGGACTAAGTTCTGCTTTTGCACCTAAGCACCATAGTTGATGGTACAGAATGTCTCTCCTGTAATGTAATGTGATTAGCTGGTAGTGGAAAATTTTTCTAGGTTTATAGTGCTTTGTCAGGATTTGGTGGGCAGGTTACTTTCTGTTTGTTTTTTTTTTTTCCTGCAACTTTTCCTAATGCTTCACATCTGAGTGTGGTATCTGAAAATGCTGTTGTGGTGCCAGGAGACATWTTATTGCCAGATTCTGTGTTAACATTTCTGGAAATATATTCTGCCAAAGGCAGTAATTAACATACTCGGGCAATCTACTGCATGCATCAGCGAGCTGAAATAGTTTGCTGTATTCATTTCCCTGATTTAATGGGTCTGCCCAAAACCCCTGGAGGATGGTTAAAATAGCTGCCTTTTGACTCTGCCTCTCAGTACTACTCCTTAGTAGACTGACTTTGTGTATCAGTACTGCCTCCTCCTGGATGAATTTAATCTGAGGTAGAGGAAAGGCACATACACAAACAAGTAACCTTGGCAGAAGCCAAGGCATGACTGTATGTAATAATACATCAGCTGATTTGCAATGAATAACTTCCTCCCTTTCCAAACATGAAGAAGCTGTGTGAGGAGTAAGCTTGCCCTCTTTTTTTTTTTTTTTTTTTGTAGTGTGAGAGCCTACTCACAGGTATTAAGTAGTAGATGTTCTTTACATCCATTCTTAGCTTAATCTGCAGTTTCTTGTCCATATGTCCACACCAACAAGTGCATATTGATTACTGATGGTCTAAAAATTACCTAGACAAAAGAAGTCATATTGTATTTATAAATAGAACCATTTATAGAAAGTGTTTTCTCTCTCATGCAGAATACATCCTGCATTCGGAATTCTGAGAAAAGTATATGGGATCTGAACTGGATACAGACACAAACCTAATAACCAAGAAGCAAAATAGTTAAAGCATAACAATGCTCTTAGCCTATTTCTGTTCCAACGAAAAATGTTTTATCTTCATTTCTGGGTACTTGACTTTGTAGCTTTACTAAAGTTCTTTCTTTTGTATAATTTAGTATRTTTTCCTTGCCTAGAAAAATGTTATGATAGAGTCTCTGATTGTCCATGTATTACAGTGAAAAATGTGGGGGCACAATGTCATATTTTTACATTAACGACTTGCCTTAATGCTCCCCTCTCTGATCCTGCATTAGTCAATTTAAGACTGTGTTGCCAGTGAGACGGGAAATCCTGTTCTATCCTCTCCACCATCTATCTCTGGCTGCAGATTCCTGTCTACTTCCCTTGTGCTAGCATTAGTATTTGTATGGCTGCTCARTATGTCAAATCAGCACTCTGACGGATGGTTTTTTTCTTATTTGATTTTTGGACTGACCGCAGTCAGCTATGATGCTACGTCCTGAATTATCTGTATTTAAGTAAGAGTTAAAATTTRTCTTCAACCCATCTACAGAAAATCTCCAGTTGCTCACACCTCATTCTTAATCTAAAAGGCAAAGAGAAACCTCCAGGTATTAGATATCAGCCTTAGTCAGCAATCTTCCTCTCCCTCCTTGGTGGGCAGGTTTTAAAGGAAGTGACTCAACGAAAGCAACCAGAAGGAGATGTAGAAATCTAACCTGGGTAAGACAGGCAGGGAGTTTTTAAAATGGAGGATGCTGGCAGAAAGGACAGCCTGGTTCCTGAATACAAATGAGGAATCCATCTCTGAGACTTCACAGCTGAGATTAGTGACAAAATTATGCTGTTGGTTCCTCAGGATTGTTTGTACAGTTAAAGTGCTGCGATAGCTGGGCCCAGTCTCCTAGTTGGAGAGTGCATGAAGCAACTCTACTCCAGAAATATGTCTGTGCCTGGCTAGCTGAGGGGGATGATTCATCAAGGTTTGGGAAGCAGCCGGACTTCATGAGCGGGAAGACCCCTGTGGTGCACTAACCTGCGACAGCCTCAAAGAGTCACTCATTCTAAAAGTGAAGGGATACCTTCCTTGCACTTTGCCTTGAAATCCTTTAAATCCTTGAAATCCTTTTAAACGCAAAACAACATCAGTATCATAACCTCAGRTGCAATTTGAGCTTGGAGACACTTGGTGTGACTGTGCTGAAACAGCATTCTGAACACTTTAGCAGCAATAAATATATTTAGCAGTATACAAGCCTTGAACTGCAACTGGCGGCTGAATTTGTATCTTAAATATACATTGCTAACCTCTTTAATGACACATGCTTACTCGTCAAGAGGTTCCACTGTGTTGTGAGCCTGTGATGCATCAACTGAGGTCATGGCCAGATCTGTCTGTAAGTCAGCTATGCTGAGCTTGCCAAAATTATGTTGGTATAAATGAAGGGGGTGGCTTTCACCTGAGGGCAGTCACTTAGTATTCTCACTTCTGGTTTGGTCAGAATAAGAAATTTTTCACTCCCATAGGAAAACTATGTTTAATAAATTCTCACAATAAACGAAAAATGAAATTTTATCCTCTATTTCTTACTAAAACAGGTGCACTGAAGGATGATCTGGGTAATTAACTAACAGTGTGTGATACCAGGAGTAACACAAATTAAATCAAGTTTGCATCACTTTTAATTCTGCACAGAAGGAAGCCCTGAAACAGAAGTACAGGACTGTTAACAAAGTTTGGAGAAACAGTTCCTTTGCTGTTAAATTGCAACTTTTCATAAATCTGTTCTTTCAAAAGAAATGCAAAAGTGAAAATTGAAAACAGAAAGGACTTTGTGACTAAAAAGATAATATTGCAGACTGGTCGACCAAACAATCTCTGACAAGACACTGCATTGTGCTAAGAGTCAGAGACTAACTATATAAAAGAAGCCAGAATTACCTTTTGTTAGAGAAATTAAAAGACAGTAGGGAAAAACAGACKWCTTTGTTGTGGTTTAACCCGGCAGGCAGCCAAACACCACACAGACGCTCGCTCACTCGCCCCCACTCCTCAGTGGGATGGGGGAGAGAATCGGAAAAAATAGAAGTAAAATTCATGGATTGAGATAAAGACAGTTTAATAGAACAGAAAAGGAAGGGAAAATAACGATGATAATAATAATAATAATGATGGAATATACAAAATGAGTGATGCACAATGCAATTGCTCACCACCCGCCGACCGATGCCCAAGCAGCGATCCCCCTCCTCCACCAACCCCCAGTTTATGCACTGAGCATGACGTCATATGGTATGGAATACCCCGTTGGCCAGCTGGGTCAGCTGTGCTGGCTATGCTCCCTCCCAGCTTCTTGTGCACCTGGCAGAGCATGGAAAGCTGAAAAGTCCTTGGCTAGTGTAAACATTACTAGCAACAACTAAAACATCAGTGTGTTATCAACATTATTCTGGTACTAAATCCAAAACACAGCACTATACCAGTTAATAGGAAGAAAATTAACTCTATCCCAGCCAAAACCAGGACAGCATTCACCAAGGGAATCTAAAATACTAGAGAAGAGAGTGGGATAAGCAGAGTTCATGTTCAAACTGTCCTAACTTTTTGCTCCTCAGGAAAAAACCTCTCAAAATATCCCAACCAATGATGCTGTTCGTACTCTGGAAACAACCTATAATGAGGCAATGTTTGGCAATGAGAAGAAGTTTAAGAGCTACAATAGATCACATTACTTTGCAGAAGCTTGCCAACATTGGTAGAGTGTGCACAGGTTCATTAAAAGGCTTCTTTAGCTCAGAGGAATTCCTTTATTAAATCAATGGACACCATTGTAGCAGGTGATGAACAGACTACCAGTCTGAACGTAAATAGGACAGTTATTAACTTTAAATTGGATGTAAGTGCTGAAGTCAAATGTTGTGCCAGAAATTATGTTGTTGGAATTCTAAAGAAAAAAAATACATTAGAAGTCGAATGAATGAAACCCAAGATTGAGGCCTTGACTACTAAGACTACAATGAAAGAACTATGTAAGGAAATATAAAAAATAGGAAATAAAATATTATAATAGCATCCTATTGAGTAAACATATATATGGAAATCACTGGTGTGATTATGACTGCACAGTCTTTGGAACAGAAAGGGACAAGGCAATTGAGAGAGAGTTTGAGAACACTTTCAGGAGATAGGGAAGCTTCCACAAGAATATAGGAGTGATCTAGATGAGCCCATTCCACACTCCATTCTTTTAGCAAGGGTGAAAAGATCTTGAAAAGCTCATATATTGAGAATCGAAGGAGGAATAAAAGAAAAGTCCAACTTTCTGGGAAGACCATCGTGGAAAGTACACCCCATCAATTATCTGAGTGATGATTAATTAATGAACATCACAGTTGTCACTTTTGTCTCTGAACCATGTTCTCTTGGATAAATGAAAGAGTAAAGGACAACCTTCAGCCTTTTAAGCCGAGATGTCATAGGCTTTTTGAGCAGAAAAATTTGATATATGCCTCAGCATCCAGTTTTTTTGGAAACCAACCATCAGTGCTGTAAAATCCTTATTACCAGCAAAGCACTGGAGAAAGTCCTCTTAATTACCTCCATCTCCACAAGATACTACCATGATACTAGTTCCTTTTCAGCTGAGCTGCAGGACAGAAGATATGAAGCTGGAAGATGAAGTATTTATATCTGCTTGTTCTTAGAGAAAGACTAATTAGCTATAGCTATTTTGCTACTTCTCTCTGCAGCGTTTGATACATATAGCCATGGATTCCKTCTATCCGATCTCAGGTGTGTGACAAGAAAATGTCTTTCTCATTGTGTTGAATATGAGTCCTTATAATAGACACATTCATTGCCAAGATATCTTAATGCTTAGTCTCTGATCTTTTTTTTCAACCAATAGGGTTCTATTCTTGCTTGGCTACAGATAAAAGATTAAACACTGTTTATGAAGTTCAACCTTCCTCCGTAGGATGCTCTGACTTCCAGAATAATACATTCTTCTAGTGTGTGCTTCGATTGAGCAATGAATGTGAGTAGAATGAGCTAAGAGAAGAGGGAGAAGTATCCCCTCGTCCTGCAGTTGGAACTATGGCTTTTCATTACCTTGGAAGTCTCCCTGCAGTAGGAAAAAATGGTATTACTGATGGACTGCTAACGTCTTTGGCCACATGGATGTGGGCAACACACAGAAACATAAACATTTTCTTAACAACATGATCGTAACTTTGAAGAATGTTCTTTGCCATTAAGACATATAAACCTAATGTTTCCCTATAAATAAGTGAAGAAACCATTTTATATATATTTCTGTATAATCTTTTTTGGCAGTATTTGCATACAGACAATGTTTAATGATTTACATGTAGTTAGGAGATATGGTATCTGCATGAAATCTATATTTACAATGAATTTAAGATGTGCATCTCCAAACATTTATTTCTGTGCATCAGTTGGTATATTTTCTTCATTCATATTAGGGAGGTATTTCAGTTGTGTGATCAAAATTTGCTGAACTGTGGTCTATAGCAGACAATTAACAGCTGTTAAATAGGATTATTGCAGGCTGTTATCTTCACGTAGCATCAATTCAAATGCTAATTTCACTCAATTTGCTGCTCATAAGGCCACCCTACTGCCAGGTACACTGCGATCATGATGAATAACAAAATACATCTGAAAAGAGTATAACCTATTTAAAGTACGTGTCAGTAGATTTTATGGCCTGGCTTGCAGCTCCTTGACACAGGTCAGAATTCAAGAGTGGAGTGTTATGCATATGAGGAAGAGGTAGAGTCAGGCCTAGCCCAACAGAACTGTGAGAAAATGACATTTCCTAGTGTTTCTTTGGCTGTGATTATAAATATGATTTTGGTAACAAAACCAAATCATGCTTTTTACCTTTTGATTGTTTCACCTCTTGAAGAATGCCATTCATGCTGTGAGATATGGTGGAATAAGAGTCATCTTTGAGTGATGTGCCATGTCTAAATGATGCACATCTGAAGAACTGCAGTTTAAAATTCAAAGTACACCTTTTTCATGCAAAGTTAACTATCATTTCCTTCTCTCTATCAACCTTTTCCTCCTCTCATATTTCAGATATGGGCAACAGTAGATGCTTCACTCTTTCCAGGTGAACTTTTCTAAGCTTTGCTGTTGGGACAATGTCATCATGAGAAGGCAATATTCCCTTTCCTGCCCTTTACTGTATATTTCCACTGTCAGCCTTCGGCTGGCAGTAGCACTCATACATATTGATCCAGTCTGACAGAAAAATAATGCCTCAGAAAGGCATTTCTGGTGAAATAGGTCCCTGCCTTAGGTGTCTCTGCAGCCATAAGGCAGTCAACAAGAATGTATAGTGGTTGGACACTGGGATTGCTGTTTTGGAACTGTATGGGCTTAGACTGGCCCCTCAGAACCAGCTGGAAGGCTATACCCTTAAGCTGTGATTTCTCATTAAATTTTGTTTCATCTTTACAGACGGTATACATGGTCCCTTGGTACCCACACTAAGATCTTGGCAATTATTCTTCGAATGCTTCTACACAAAGGAGAACTGCGTATTTTAAAGAAGAGTTTGCTAAGTTTATGTAGAAATATTATATATAAACAATTCTTCTTATTCTTGCCTCTAATGCTTACGAAGGCAGCAAGATACTTTTAAAAGGTATTTCTCTTAGGTTCGACTTCTGTGCTGTTGTCCCTGTTGTTTGGTAAATTTCTACATTTACAGGTTAGTTAATACTGTCAAATGTTGCATGAGGAGAATTTAACTACTCTCTGATTAGGAATGAAAGGAAGAAAGAAAAAGGATTGCCTTGCACTTTCAGTTTTATTGTTGTCTCGCAATGTCTATGGGGAAAATTATCTTTCATATTTAAACAAGCAAACAAAAAAGTATGTGTAAAGTAATAAGCTTACTGCTACTGCAGTGAAAGGCCACATAATAAAATAGGATATATTATATATTCTATTCAGTCTAATTCTTCTTCTGATTAGCAATTTGTAAGGTATGTATTAGATGTTCTATAGTTACAGTTTAGACTTGGCTTTCTAACTAAATCCTTGACAATAGTTATACTAAGTGAAAATATTAAACCTGATTTTATTTTCAATAGTCTTGTATAGCCCAGAGACCCACAAAACTACAGCAATACTCTTTCCTGTAATGCTTCTCAGAGTATTCCTAAGTTTTATTTAAGTGGGTCACAACAGGGGAAATTAAAAGCTTATCTCAATGTATAAACTAGTAATAAAAATTGAATGAAGTATTACTGGAAAGTGTCAGACATCTCGAGTTTAAATAAATGTAATCAATCACGTCAACGTGACATTTTCTCCACCACATAGGCAGCAATGCGTTGTTCTTAATTACATCCAGATTTGTAACATAGGAAAATTAATGACTAAGGGATTAGAGCTGCTATTTAATGCTCAGAAAGTCTTATTAGGATAAAGGGTTTAAGATCTTCTTGTTTTCATATGGATCGAGATTTATTGTTGTCTTGTGCGAGTGTGTCTTACACTTGCATTACAGTGTTCATCCATTTTCAGTACAATGGTAAAGTAAAACATATATTGTTTTTTGGGCTTTCAACAGTTAAGAACCGAAACATAACAAGGGATGATAAATGCATGGCTGTCTGATTATAACTACTATAAAAGGAATATATTCAATGTRCAATTTTGCAGAAATAAATTTTATTTCTCACTTGCTCTGCAGAGTAACAAACAGTTACATTAAATAAACATTATTTTTAAGTAGGCTGCGGTTTAGAGGACATAAATAATCATATGTTTTAGGATTGTGCCACTTGTTAGGCACAAGAGGTAGGTAAATTGTTATTAAACCAACAATTTTCTGATAAATTAAGCCTGTTTTCTATTCATGAAATATCCAAAAGCAGACTTTGATTTTGATTGTTTGTAATCATTTGAAAAGCACTTTCTTCCCTCTGTGGATTGATTGTTAGGTATTTGCTTTATTTAGAAGCTACTTTTTATTTATAACAAGTGACCAGTTATGGTAAGGCTCACTTATTTTCCTCTGCTTGTGGAAGACAGAAACTTTTTACACTAAAGAGAAGCAAGATTATTACTAATGACAGATAACTGTATTCCTCTCTAAGTCCCCTTTCATGTCTGAAATATGAAATGAAGAATAGCTACTCTCCAATATGTTTTGAACAAGAACTCGCTCACATCTGCACTCCTGAYGAAACAAAAAAATCAAAGTTCAGGTACAGCTGAATAAAAAATATTTGGGAACTGACCAGAAGATTTGCAGATAATTATTCCCTATATTTATCTCAGTCTTGCTGTTAACGCCACGGGGCTTATTAATGTTCCCATTGAAGTCATCTGAACTTTCATTTAAGTGAAATCCTTGAAAACAGAGCCTCCATGGGAGTGGCTTGTAGCCTGATCAAGTGTCTCTTGGAGATGATGAAAGCCCTGCAGAGACCTTTGGCAAAGGCTGAGTATAGAGGAGTAGCATGTGGCACTTAACCCATCGTGACACAGGCAAAAATAGCTGTTTTGGAATACAGTTTATATTCTTGTGCCTTTTTGAGTGAAATCTTGCTCGCAGTCGTTTTTGAAGCTCAGTGCAAAATTCTAATGAAAACTTTGAGGGCCTAGAGCCTGCCTTCAGATATTTGTACATGGGTCCCATTGACTTAGTAGTCTTTGAAATTCTAGCCTTTCTTAATGTGCAAGTCAGACTTTATTACTGGGATAGGCAGATAAACTCTAGCAGCAAAGAATTGTACAGAAAATACTGTATGCTTTAGCACCATAAAAAGCTGTAAAACCTTTTTGAACCAACGGAGAAAGTAATAAATACAGCTCCAGAAAACTTTAGCTGCCTCTTCAATCTGCAAGCAAAGACACCTTTCACTCAAACAAGTAATATAGATACAGTGCAAACAAGGTTATATTCAGTACTAGATTCCATGATTGCTAAGAGCTATGCCATAGGCAAAACAGGTGGGGTGTGAGGAAGTCATCTTTTGATTGTAGCACTAATCAGAACTGCAGCAATATGATTCTGTCAGCATTAACTATAAGTGTAATTAGAAACATTACCTTGTATGTGTTTGCATTAGGTGGTGTATGGCACAATACACTGTGAAAATAACAACTGAAAATAACTGTAAGAGTATAGAGGCAGAGTGGAGGAACAATGCTGGCAGTTGAGGGCATGAGACAAAGCTACTAGAAGTCTGGATTCATGCTTATTCTTTGACCCGTGTAATTTAAAAAAAAAAAAAATCTCATTTTTTAATATGTAATTAATGGGAATGATTAGTGTGTTTCCTTTACTTGGAAACATCTATTTCAAACTTGTCAGAATGGTGATTATTTCCATTACATGTTTGTGCAGATCTGAAAAAAGACAGGGCTATGCTACTGTAATTTCAAAATTAGAAGACATTCTTTATTAGAGACACTAAACAGAATCCTTGAAAGAATGCATATTGCATGTTACAGTGATAGCTGGCAGAGTAAAGACTAAGGATGAAATTCCAGCTTAGTTGACTTTATTGTCAAAACCCCTGATGATTTCAAGGTGTTTTAACCCCAGCCGGTAGCTAAGCCCCCCACAGCCGCGCACTCACTCCCCACCCTGGTGGGATGGGGGAGAGAATCAGAAGGGTAAAAGTGAGAAAAATCATGGGTTGAGATAAAGACAGTTTAATAGGTAAAGCAAAAGCCGCGCACGCAAGCAAAGCAAAACAAGGAATTCATTCACTGCTTCCCATCGGCAGGCAGGCGTTCAGCCATCTCCAGGAAAGCAGGGCTCCATCACGTGTAACGGTTACTTGGGAGGACAAATGCCGTCACTTCAAACGTCTCCCCTTTCCTTCCTCTTCCCCCAGCATTATATGCCGAGCATGATGCCATATGGTGTGGAATATCCCTTTGGTCAGTTGGGGTCAGCTGTCCCRGCTGTGTCCCCTCCCAGCTTCTTGTGCACCCCCAGCCTACTCGCTGGTGGGGTGGGAAGCAGAAAAGGCTAATAACTTTTTTAATGTTAGAAATAGGCAAAAAGTGAAAGTCTGGAGAGGCTGGCAGTTCAGATGTCAGCACCAAAGGACTGAACAAAAATCCCAGCTCCAAATTCTTTCAAACTTTACAAAAATCTGGATCCAAATGTTATGATTTGAACCAATCTTCAGCCAGCTGTATAATTGCTGAAATAACCAAGACCAGTCTAGAAATGAATGTCTGTTAAAAAAAAAAAMAAMAAAAAAAACCCCCAAAACAAAAAAACCCAAACAAACCCCAAACCTTTATTTATATTGCTTCAGTGAAGTAGAAGTATTTGGTTATGATGTCTGTAAATTTTTAAAATTTGAACTTTCAATGTTTTTATATGAATTCAAAATTTTCTGGTTTTCAGGGTATCAAATGATGTTACAGGTGGTAATTTTTTCCTATTTTGTCTAATTTGCATCTTTGTAACACTGGAAAGCTAATTCACTGCTTTTAGAGAAAGAGTGACAGGAAGACAAATTAGAGGCTTATTTTTCAGTGATGAAGAAGTTTTGAAAAGTTGCACAGTAAGAAAAAAGGAGAAAAAAAAGGTAAGTTTTAATTTTTGGTACGTTCAATGAAGCCTTTTGGTCAGATCTAGTCAGATAATTAATCTTTGTTAGTTGTTGCTTTTAAGCACTAGAAATAAAGAAGCTTGTCCTTGTGTCTTGGGAGAAAAATCACCCTCAAGATTTTTGTATGTCACTCTTGTTCTGGTAGGTGAAATAGCTTCTTTTTGTGCTTTCACATGCTTGTATTTCAGTCTTCTCAGAGGGGTTTATGAGATGCAGAATGTGAGATAGGTAGTTGGTGGTAAAAAATAAGAAAGAAAAGGCCTAAACCTTGCTTTAAATCTTGAAAACTTAGAAATTTCTCTGTCTCCAAATAGTCCATGCCAAAGCATCAATACTTCACTTTGCAAGTAATACTGTGCTACAGACCTCTTCTGAAATTTAAAAGTTATCTGAGGCAGATCAGTGTACTTATTGAAAAAAAAAAAAAAAATAGTAACTGAAACCTTAAAATTGCTTAAGATTCAGGCTCAAATTGATAGTTTATTAAAAAATAAATAGATTTAGTAAATGATGGAACGTCCTCTTTTCTAAATGAAATGTTTTATTTTGGTAAAGTTGAAAGCATTACAGCTTTTGTGAAAGTTACAAATCTTTTTGTAGTGGAACTGACTTAAATTTCCTCAAAAGTGACAATTGTGGTAGGGAAAAAAGGGAACGGGGGATTTTATTATCTTAAACCTCATCAGAAGTTATTCCCGAGAATGAAAAACCACAACGGTGTAGTCAACCTGAAATTGTTTTTCTTCTAAAAGCCTGCAAGTTTCCTTGCTATTTTAGGGTGAGCTGATTTTTCTATTTGTATGTGTGAAAGACAGGGATTCGCCCCTGAAACTGAAAACTCATAATTGTAAAGGTCTCTCCTTTGTGTGCCCTTGCCCTTCATTAGGCCACTTGTTTGTCTGTCTGTGGGTCACAGGTGAGTTCCTCAAGAGCACGTGAAACCTTTCAGTGATGTTTTTTCCTTTGAGAAATTAATTATCCTCAAGGCTTCTTGGGATGTTGCCTTGTTCTGGCCAAATGGGAAAACACAGAACATAATCTGACAACTAATTTCCACAGCAAATTATGTGTCTGCTGATCTGCATTACGTATTGGAAGGAGACTGCATGAGATTCTGCCCTTTAGGTGGATTGAACTTGTCTTTAATTTGCTGGGGTTTTTTTCTTTTGCTGCAGTGTAATGATAGACCTTGCCTAAAATGATGAAATGCTGGTTCCTGGCCAAAAATTTAAAGCGACATATGTGTATTTTCCGCTAGGAAAGTTGATATTAGCTCATTAGCATCTTTCACAGCTGAAATAACACAGTCAGCCAATGTGAATCAAACGTTCCCAGGGGGCTAATTTCCTCCCACTGATTGGAGAGTGATGAAAACAAAGAATAAGAGGTCAGCCTGCATCTAATTTCAAAAAGTGCCCTATTGATGGGGAAAACATCTGAGATCAAAAGACTATCATCCAAGTGTAATCCATACTGACCTGGTTTGATAAACAGTGAAATCAACCATTATAATAATATTACCATTCATTATTATAATGCATCTGATCATTTTCCCATATGGCCTTTTTTTCCCACTCTACACAAAATCCATATTTTTATTGTTACCCTTCTATTGATATATGAACAAGTTTATGAACAACTTACTTGGCAGTTGCTTTGCAGCTGAACTGACAATATCCACTGTCACCAGAGTCAAAACTGGTGGGTTACCTGGCTGATAAACACAGAGAAGTGTCTTCACATTTCAGGTTCCTGAATAGATTTCTTCCTCCTAAAGCCCAGACCCTCTCTACCATACTGCATTTTTGGTACAGTTCGTCAGCTGCTCAAATGCCTCTGAAATCAGAAAGAAAAAAAAAAAAAAAAAGATAAATTAAAGACTAAAATTCAGCACAACAGATGCACAAATGAATGTTGAGATGAATGTAGCGTGGGCTCAGAAGTTAACTGTCATCACTCCCCATTGCATTTTTGTCTGTTCCATGTGCTGTGCACCTGTGGCTTGCAGACAATGGATTTGATTGCACTATAGAAAACTGGCAGTCAAGTTAAAGCTGCTGCTGCCTGTTGTTGTGTCTTTGTTCTCTTCTGTGAGCTCTTTGCATGCTTTTCTCCTGTTTTTTTTTTTTCTTTTTATTTTTACATTACCTCTGTGTGGTCTTCTAATTATTATATTAGTACCCTTTGCTGCTGCTTTTAAGATACTATAAATGTAGCTAAGGAAAAAAAAGTGGTTAAGTGAAGGCATTGTAGATTGTAGACAAAAGAAAATAGGTATTCAGCAATCTTTGAAGTACACAGAAATAGGACCAGTGTTGTAGTGACTTGAGACCACTAGGTAGTAGAAATGAATTAACTGCAGACTATCCCCTCCCCCCGGATCCTATCATCAAAATTAAGTGAACACCTGCACTAAATAAAATTGAGCTGAACAGCATGAATATTAAATTCTGAGCTTGATTTACTGCTATGTTACTCCAGTTTTATGCTGGTATAAATTCCCTTTAAAGCGATAGAGTTACACGGTTATGAATTAGGAGTCATGTCGTTGTGAATCAAGTTGTCCAGGTTCTTTCCTGTGATGTCAGGTCTTGTTTTGCTTTGCAGTATCAATACAGGTGCCACTTCATGTCCTTTCTGATAGAACATAGTGCTAGAGATGCAGAGGACTGTACGATTTGTGAAAAATACGGTTTTTGTGAAATTTTCCATTGCTTTGTTTCACAAGATTTCACAATGCTTTGTTTCACAAGATTTTTCAGTTTTGTAGTGGCTTGTCAGGTCTAGGAGAAGCACAGTTCTCTAACAGCTTGTTACCAATGGACTTGCTGAATCCACTTGTATCAGAAAACACCGTATATGTGACATTTCCCATGGAAGGGCTGGCCTGGTCCTTGTTGGGCACTGTGTCCTTATGCAACCATTTTTGTACAGTTCTTTTGTGGACCATGCTACAGGATTGCAAAGGAACATGCATAGAATTCAGTACAAAATTAAAACCATAGAGCATGCAGAATATATAGAGAACTATACTTGTAGCTCCCATGTTTTTATTACATTATCTTCACAGATCCACCTGGTGCAGGTGTGCTCAGTGTCAAGTCCATGTGCAAAATGGACAGCATGATAAGTGCTAAATGCTGACTAGTGGAAGCACTGAAGTGTAAACAGGTGCCAGATAGTTATTTGTAGGACTAGAGCAAAATAATTGCCACTTGCTTGGCAAAGGCTCTTACTCAGCTTGACCAGGTTTGGTGTGCCTGAGAACCCAGGATGCTCAGTGGGAGAGAAGAGCCCATCTTGGACTCATCTGGTTTGAGTTTCTAAAGGAGGTTTGGGCTAATTATTTCATAAGAACTATTTTGTCCATCCTAATGATGTATTGTGTAATTTTCCAAGTTGTCATATCCAGCCTAGCCACTTGATCTGTGGTACACATCCTATTTTCATATATATTCTCCTTTATGATAGAGCTAGGTGTTTTTAAGGAGACAAGTGGTAAAAAATAGGGCTGTGTGAAATATGCAAGCAGATACAGAGAGAGGCATGCAGCTGCAAGTAAAAATGCCACAAGATAAATAAGCTGAGACCCTAACCTCAGTTCCCTGTCTCTTAAGGCTCAATGTAAGACGTTTTAAAGACTTCCATGGACTTTAGTAGGCATTGGATTAAGCCCTTAATCCTTTATTTTAAACTTGCATTGACCCAGATGCTTGTTTAGTTTTTCAGGAAATCTGTGTGATTTTTTTTTTTTTTCTCCTTTCTTTTTCCTTCCAGGTGCTGGGTAAATAATTTACTCTTTTCAGGACTATCAAGACTAGCTTATCCTCTCATTGTGCCATACATTGGCGGTTTCTCTATTTATTATGAGTTTCTTGCTATCCTGGTTAATTTATAACAAGATAATACTTTCTTAGTTCTGGGAAAGTATTTGTATTACATAGTCATCCTGAAAGAAACCCTCATTTCCTTTTATAGTTTACTTTTCTGCTACAGTTTGCATTCCAAATTTATTTTTTCTGGAAAATTTTCATATATTATACTTTTTAGATCATTGAGCTAACTGCTCTATTATTAATTCAAAAGTTCTCCAGCGAATTGTGTTCAAGGCCAGGTTGGATGGGACTTTGAGCAACCTGGTCTAGTGGAAGGTGTCCCTGACCATGGTAGGGGTTTGCAAACTTGTCTTTAAGGTCCCTTCCAACCCAAAACATTCTATGATTCTATGAATTCTTGCTGTATTAGTCTAGGGAAAAATTTTCTAAATCATCCTGTCAGTAGCATTGAGCTTTCTATTGATATTTCAGATGATAGCAGGCAGAATGTTGCAATAATCAGTCTGCCATGTCTCAGTAATCTTCTATTCAGTATTCCTCTTTTTCACACATACTACTGACTCTATGCTAAGGTCTTCTGTCAGTGTCTGTTGTTGTATGAGGCACAATAACTTTGTAGGGTAAAAGATACCTTTCCCATAGATGTTATCCTTCTCCCTACATACCCAAGTATGTGCCCTTGTTTCAAAGGCCTTGGAGTTCTTACTTTGAAATACAGGAGGTGTCTTAGTAAGATATAGGAATAAGGGATTGCAGTTTTTAATGTGGAAAATGCAGTGTGAGATTGGCAAAAGTAAATTGAAAATTCAAACTGAAAGTGGAAATAGTATCAGCTGAATAGAAAGTCTCAGAAAGTAAAAAAAAATTGATTTGATGACATTTTGTTTTGAATATTTTGAAACAAATTAAGATTTTGCTYGAAACAGATTTTGTTTCAAAACTGGGCTTCAAAAAAATCTGTGTGTGAAAATAAAACGTTACTTTCATAATTATTTTATTTCAGTGTGCACGCGCACACACACGCACACACAAATTTAAGGTATTCCAAAACCTTTAATCATTCTTCAGTCTCACTCTTGAGCTTTTCAGACACTTTCTCTAATAGGAGTGTTCAGTAGGTGGCCCAGGTAGATCACCCTTAGCTATTCCTGTTATTGATTAGTTAAGCTGTATAAAAAGGGATTAAGGAGTACAAGTATTGCCTCCAGATTTGTGCAAAGCAGCAAGCAGGTGTGGCAGAGTCACTGACCATGTTGTTAAGCCAGAAGATTGTTTATTTTCTGAATACCGACATGTTACCAAAGTGATAAATGTGAGCAGCAAACAATATGAAGACAATCTGTCCTCTAATGAACTAATTTAATGGGGTACATACAGAACTGAAAAAAAAAATCTAAGCAGTGATATGTAGTCCCTGTTCACAAGCTCTTACTAGTCAGTTAGCTAGATATCTTGGGAGCTGTAGAGACTGCACACTTTCAAAGAGAGCTTTTATTTGTTCTGGGTGTCCATCAGTTCTTTGTTCTGGTTGCCTTCTGTATTTTTTCTTTATTTGAGGCTGGTAGCTCTTCCATTTACTTCAGCACTTGCTTCTCATCCTCGGGCTGTTACAGTCCTTGCTTTAGTCCTCTTTAAGGAGTCTTAAGTTAGGCAGGGGAAGCTGCTCAACGCATTGTTGGGATTGTTTTGGGATCAGTGATAGATTGCTTATATTCACTGTTGTCTATACAGCTATGGGTTTCTTGTCAGGCAGCTAGGCCTCCATCTTTCAGTCTCTTTGACTCTTACGGCTGTACTAGGGAGGAGCAAAGGGAAGAGGATCTCCATATCCAAGCTGGGAACTGTAGCAGGAAAGTGTGTGCATGTGTGCCCAGATCACTCATTAAACTTCCACATTCATGCCAGTACAGGATGATTCTGAGTTTGTGTCCAGATATTTTGTTTGTCTGTGAGAATTGGGTTTGGAAGTAGTATTGGATTGTGTGGTTTTATAATTTTAATAGCCAAGCAAAGGATACAGGGTATAACGCTCACATAATCAAACTTCTGTTCTTGCCAAAATCAGTGTTTGTCTGAGTGCAGAATAGTTGGAAGTAGTTATAGAGTTCCTTTATGCATTAACAGAAATATAATTGGGGTCATCTGTGTATCAGCAGTATTCTTTCATCTAGTGAACAATTATCTAAAAGTGAATTTGAAATGACCTAATTCTTTAACAAATACTTACTTTTCACATAGGCAGTTCTGTGCACTGGTCTGGAGTGGAAGTTTATCCTGGTTCTGGTACTCATCAGCTAGCTGCTGACAGGGACTGCAGCAATCTGCTACAAAGATGGGCATTTGTGCTTGAAATGTTACCCAAAATCAAGGTATGATCAGGCTTAGAGCAGTGGCTGAAAGTTGGAAAGATGCCAACAGGTGGGATTTTAATTGAGAAGTTGTAGTGGAGCAGCTATTGTTGCTACTCTTCATATGCTGTCTTTCTTGTCCATAAATAAAGGGCCTTACTCCTTGGAGCTGTCAATCCTGAACATTTTCTAAGCAGCAGTTTACACATAAACATTTTTTTTCTCCTAAAGAAAGAGAAGTAGTGAACATAATGGGAATGTCATCGTTGTATAGCAAGTATTTAGCATTTTAATTTCAACAATGCTGATTTAATGAAAATCAGCTTATGCTGCTGGGAACTTTTTTAAGAGTCCCTCCTTCTTGACTGCAGGTGGGTTTTAACTTGCTAGTCTCAAAGCAGCCACTAATACAGACTGTCAATTTCTAGTTAAAAGGAAATTGTTATCAGCCCCCTTGATACTTGCTGCCTGACAACTAAACTTCTTCCTCAAAGAGGTTAGATATACGTAACTAAGCAGTAAATACCCCAATGACACATCACAATGGTTTACAAAAAATAGTAAAGAGAGGGAAAGGCATAACCTACAATACATTGAAAATTATTTCTATCTACTAATTTAGATATTATGAATTTCAACCAATTTTCTGAAGCTTAAATTCACCTTACAGATTAAAAATGCTCCAACCTGCTACTGCCAGTTAAGTGAATGGGAGCTTGCCCTCACTTCCATTTTAGAAGGACTGGGTTGTAGTTTAGTGGCAGTGCACTCAACAGGTGATTTTTGCCTTGGAGAGCAGTACAAGACTTCCTTATGCCATTTAATTTCACCAGATGTGCTATGCCAGGCATTAGAGGCTGAGCAGAAGAGCTGGAATGCTCTTTGCCTGCTGGCTGCTGCACAGCTGACATACAAGGCTTCTCTCTCTTGGGCTGGCAATGCAGGCTGCATGGGAGCAAACCAGCCAGTGACCCAGCAATCATTAAGAATACTCTGGGAGAGTTGCAGGCAGAGTGCTAGCAGGAAGACTCTTACTTGTTGGTACTCTCATACTGTCCAGCTGTCTTGGATGAATTGGTGTTGCTCTTAGGTCAAATGTAAGAATCCCAGTTTCTCAAGCTATAGGTGGGTAAAATAGGCTTCACCTTACTGGAGGATGTACTGGAGGTGAATTACTTCTTTGTGGCTTCTTTTTCAAAACTAAAGATGAGAGGGTAAATTCACTTGCAGTCTARCCTTGGTGACAGTATACTACAATTGAACTGAGTTGTGTGGCTTACAGTGGATTCTCAGAAGTATGCAACTGTAAGACATGGTAACTGTGAAACAGATATGTGCATATGGACAAATCTTACACACGGACTTGCATGAGCAAATTAGATTTACAGGTTTTACATGATTTTTAAAAAGCCAGTGGCAAGTATATTTTATAAGGTATATATAGACATGAGGTTTTCCTATGGTGCTTATCAAATACCAAAACTAAAATCTCCATGAATCATCTGTAGCTACTCTAGAAAGAGACACATCACTTTTGATAATAAGACAGTGTTTTTCAAGCAGTGTTTATATATTCTGTATTTATTTAAATAGACTAACAGCTTCTAGAATCTCATAGCAATTTGGAGGCAATGGCAAAGATTTCTGGATCTGTAGTAGGTTCGGTAGTTCAGCCATGGCAGTGAAGGCTTACAGCTGCAATTATCCTCTGCTCAAAGAATGAATAGCTAGTTCAGAGATTCCATGAACATCAGAAATATCATGATTTGACCTTAAGCCATTCCCTGTCCCCCTCCCATTGCTTTAGTTCATTAGAAAAAATAGGAAAGCCCCATTGCTATAGTGTTTCCACCAAAGCACTAGAAAGGTTGAAATTTGTCCCCAGAACACCAGACACAGTTGCTTTTACAAACACAAGTGATGGTTTCATTAAGTCTCATCCATTCAGATGATAACTGGTAACCCACAATCACATTCAGGCTGGCAGTGCAAAACAGACCAAATACTGGGATACTTCTGACAGGGGAAAGGGAAAAAATCTGGAGGAAACAACGTGTTCTTCAGTGAGACTGCTGCATATTTTTGATACATTATTTAAATGTCAATGACAATGAAAGAAAGTAAAAGTTAGAAAGCAGTGATTTCTTGACACTTGAAGGGCTTTTAAAGATATATTAAAAATTTTACCAGAATTAAATCTCATAGCTGATCAATGATATACAGCTGTAAGAAATTATATTGGAAGACACTAAAGGGACTGTTTAGTCCAAACAGAAGCATTGGGTTATTTGTAAAATCAGTAACATGAACTTGCACTTTTATGGAAAAAAGTGTTTTTAAATAGTTGAAGTCTGGAACAAATCTTTCCTCTAAACTGTCAGATTACAATCTTCTAGTGATGGAGAGCTGTCAGTAGTGTATGGGAGCACTATGTGTTCCAGGGAGTGATTAGACTTACATCATTAAGCATTTGGTATAATTGGAATAGAATGTAGACACAGGATAAATGTCTTCTGCTCTGAAAATAAGTACCTTAGCTTCTCATTAATGTTTGTTGAAACTGATACTTCGAATGACAAAATGACTGAATGGATTTTTTAAAAACATTTTAAACATTTTTCCATAGATGAGAAAAAGAAACTTTTCCATGAAGGCAGGATCTACTAAGCCGAAGTCAGTTTGGGTATAAATATTATTCAGCCCTTGAATAAGTGGGTGCATGATGGAAACACCTGTTTGGCTGTAACTAATTACAGCGGTACAGTTGGGTGCTTGCATTTTAATCATAAAATGCCCTCACAGGAGTAAAACCATGAACAGTAGGGAGTTTGCAGAAGTGAGCAAAGGAGAGGTGTTCAGTTAGAGAATTTTGAAATGCAGTGATTTGCTGATAGTCGATGGCTACCTTCTGTGACAAAAAAGCCAAAGAAATAATTCTGAAGCCTTAACCATGCTAATATGAAAACAGAAGGAATTATCCCTGATAGACTGCCTGCCACACTCACTAGGCAATTGTGCAGGGAGTCTGGRCTGAGTTCAGATGTTCCTATGTCAAACAAAGGACAAAACTCTTGTGATATTTCTGAGAAAGTTCTCCTTCCATTTTCCATCCACTCTATGTCTGAGGAGTCTTTGATGTCAACATGAATTGCTGAGAAGAATGAAAACACACAGGAAAGCTCATCTCATGGGGTAATCCTCTTAGTGAAGTTGAAGTAAAGTCTCAAACCCTGAAAATCCCACAAACAAAGCAACAAACCAAGCCGGGACCCCATTTACTCCTTTTAGTCACAGCTTGTTCTTTTCCTTGCCAGTAGGGAACTGTCCGCTTTGAGAAGTACTCAGTCTCACTGAGATGGTGTATGCAACTTATTTTTCAATTCTATGCTATTCTAAATGCATTCCAGGCTGTCCAAAGTATTTTATTTACCTGAAATGCAGCAGGGTGCTTTTTTGCTATCCCTTAACATTTTAAAATCAAATGTTGCTTTGTAGTAAAAAAAAAACCAAACCAAAACTCAGAAGCTTTTTAGATATTTCAGATCTAGTGTTTTGACATCTTCTGAAACTGTTTCAATTTCTTTGCTCAAAAATTGACTAGAATGGATTTGAGATCATCGTAGTCAAACTAGGACTAGAGACACGGCTAAAGTTAGGCATGTGTGCTGCATGGGATAAAACTGAAGCGTAGACCTCCTGCTTCCCTGAGCTGTCTATTCCTGTTCCAGGCAGAACATCCACTGAAGTGAACCAGAGAAATGTCACATAAGTTAAGGCAGTAGGTTGCAATCTGCAGAAGGCAGTGCCTTTCTTTGACATAGCTGGAAAAAATGTTGCGCCCAGCCTTGGAAATGTTGGTTTTACCTGACTAACACATCAGCAAGATTGCAAGATGGGCCTCTGTCGTGGTTTAACCCCAGCTAGCAACTAAGCACCACACAGCCGCTCGCTCACTCCCCCCCGGTGGGATGGGGGAGAGAATCGAAAGGGTAAAAGTGAGAAAACTTGTGGGTTGAGATAAAGACAGTTTAATAGGTAAAGCAAAAGCCGCGCACACAAGCAAAGCAAAACAAGGAATTCATTCACTACTTCCCATYGGCAGGCAGGTGTTCAGCCATCTCCAGGAAAGCAGGGCTCCATCACGCGTAATGGTTACTTGGGAAGACAAACGCCATCACTCCGAACATCCCCCCACTTCCTTCTTCCCCCAGCTTTATATGCTGAGCATGACGTCATATGGTATGGGATATCCCTTTGGTCAGCTGGGGTCAGCTGTCCCGGCTGTGTCCCCTCCCAGCTTCTTGTGCACTCCCAGCCTATTTACTGGTGGGGTGGGGTGAGAAGCAGAAAAGGCCTTGACTCTGTRTAAGCACTGCTCAGCAGTAACTAAAACATCCCTGTATTCTCAACACTGTTTCCAGCACAAATCCAAAACATAGCCCCATAATAGCTACCATGAAGAAAATTAACTCAATCCCAGCCAAAACCAGCACAGCCTCCATTAACAAAACTGCTTTCTTTATTTTTATTTAAAAAATGTAAACAGGTGTATGTGAATAATATGAGATTATTAGAAGGTAAATTAAATAGGGAGAGGAAGCTAGGTTCATTTATAGGGAGCTCCACGTTCATTTCCTACCACTTCGAAAATCTAAGTGGGTGACTTGAGGCAGTTTGCTAATCCAGTCACCATGGAGATGAAAGAGATATCCTGTGTTGCTTTAGACCTCTAAGTTACCTGATTCAGACTCCCTATATTGTCAGTGGAAAGAGATAGGCTTCTGACATAGTTTTTCTGTTCTTCTATTAGTAGAGTAGTATTGATAGGTTTTTTTCTCCCATCCTTTGCTAATTATAATGGTAAACTTTATGATAAATGTTGCTTCCTTGCCCTATGGATCCTTAATGTTTGCTATGAATTTTAGATGATACCATAATACCAGCAATGAAAATGGTTATTGGCTGGTAGAGTTTTTACTGTATTTATATAGTTCTGTAGTATCAGCAATGATCAGACCAGAAACATCTCTCAAGATTCAGTTCTTAACATGTTTGCAGCTGGGGATGTTGGTCATACTCAGTTCTGTACTTAGCTGCGTATACATACCATAATCTGCAGAGAGCACAGCAAGAAGAAAACATCAYAGTTTTTCTTGCTTAGGACACTAGCAAGAGCTGAATCTTGGTATTCACATGTTAACCTTTCTTTTTTTGCCCCTTACTCAGTTTCAAGGTACAGGTTATTAGGTAATTTAAGATCATATGGAGCCTTTGAAGAATGACTTTTAACCTGCCTATTAAGTTAGAATCTAATTTTGTCTAAGATGGCATTTCACAATGTCATAGTATTCCTGAGAGATTCATGTTTCGCTGGAATGTTTTACATTAATACCTATGGTTTTCATAATTGTGGCACACTATTATATGCACTTCTGGTGAAGGATCATAATTATATGGACAAATGCTCAATTAACATAATTTTAGTTCAAAGCAGTATGAACTATACTCATTGTCATCTATGTAAGATGGTTATCCATGAGGTGCTCATACCCTTTACTCATGTAACTGCTATTTAGTGTCACCTATAGTTTTCTAATATCCTGTAATATTAGAAAGATCCTGTGGTAGAATAGAATTTAAGGAATATATCCCTCTACTAGTGCGAGGAAAAACAGAATCTAATATCATTGGAAGAAGGGACATTAGGAGGTCATATGCTCGTATCAAAGGCAGAAATATCTTGAAAACATTCCTCTCAGACTGTTGCTTGGCATTCTCATAAAAAACTTCTGCTTTCAGACATTCTGTGGACTCCACAGAAGGAGTCCCACACTTCATTGTTATTCAGCATTAGAAAGTTTTCTAAAGTCTAAATATGACGTGCAAYGTAAATTGATTACATTTTGTTCTAGTCCCAGTGGACATGGGAACAGTATTAGCTTCCTGCATGTAATGGGTTCTAATTATATTTGAAGATTACTATCACCTCTCGCTTTAATCTTCTCTTCTCTGGACTAAGTTATACTGTTCTTTCAGTCTTTCTCTGTGACTCGTTTTCTAGATCTCTGGTCATCTTTTTTAAGTCTTTCTTTTGTTCCATGTCTTCCTGCAGAAATATGCGAACCATCTATAATATTTACAGATGAGATCTTAGAAGTAATCTTGCCATTGCTACCTATCAGCATGATCAGTAGTATCGTGCAAGAAATCAGTAAGATTTTGAAGTACATAATTAGGAATTGCTAGCAATGCATGCTTAACATTCATGAGACAGACTTTGGAGAATGAATCATGCACGTGATGTTAAGGATTTGTCTAAGAATTTGCACAACTAGGGTAAAATGCTTCGTCTGCTCCGTAATATGAAGTACCCTCTGAAAATGCACTTTGTGTTCAAAAGAAATTATTTTCACTGAAAAAGTAGCCTATTTTTAAGCACAAGGCTATCTTTTCTGAGTTAATTTTTTATATCAAATACAAGATATTTAACTTTTGCATCTGTTTCCAATGGGAAGTAGCACTGTATTCATATTTCAACTGAGGTGCAATTTGAAGGTGCGAAGTTTCATGAGACCAAATATGTAAAACTGTTTCTGAGACATTCTGTGATCTGTGCACTGTGAATTTTACATTACTTGGTTGCTGTCACTCACTGTTTGTTTTCCCTGTGGAAAATGAGTTTGTGGTCTCAGTTCAATTCCCAGTAGGCAGATCTGTATTTCTGAAACTGTTACTCCAGTGGCTGAGATCTCTGTGAGTAGATGGGCCATGCAAACTGAACTAGCCTGTGGCTCCCAGGAGCAGTATTCCTGGTAAGTGTAGATATGGATCAGCAGGGGACAGGGAAAAAAGTAAATGTTCTTTGGATAAACACAGTCTCTCTTCACCAGGACCTGTAATTTGGGAGCGTTCAAATACAGGAAATTGGTACCAGTACAGTGACACCGTCAGAGTCGTATGAATGACTCGAGTGTTACAGAAGTGCTTAAGTTCTTTGTGAGGTTGAATTTGTATTGGCAGAAGGATCCATTAATATACGTATGTTTGTGAAGACTGCTTTTAAGAAATTATTGTATGAACCTCTCTGAACAGAAATTGTACATATCATGGTAGCAGCTGATCATGACCATGAGACCTCATGAAGCAAAACACCATACACAGTGTAGCAAGAAACAGTCTCATCTCAAAATGCAAACAGTCTAAACGTCTTGAAGGCTGAAAGGGGAAATGATTTAGAGCATAATGAAAGGCTAAATCCACACAGGGACTTGTACACTCTTTTGCATGAAACCCTCACCTCAAGTAAGGAGTAGTAGTTCGTACATGCAAGAAGAGACTGAACATAAAGCTTTAGGGAATGTTAAAAGAGGAGCAGCGCTGTACTGCTTGACGATAGAACAAAGCTTGGCTCTAGGCAAGACAGAAGTGGCTATCTCTTCTTAGGTCTCAAACATGATCTTTTTCTAGAGTTAGGTAGGTAAAGTCAGGTCTCTCATTAAAAACAAACACCACACATACCAAGAAGGAAATTTTTTACTCCATTTTAGAAAACTGTTCATTGGTGTGAGTATTCACCTGGAAAGGAATATTGGACCAGGGACCTGAATCCCAGTCTCCTCCAGTATGGGGGAGTGCCTTAGTTGTGAAGTATTTTGGGGTGGTTTCCTTCAGTATCTTCCTTTGAAACCAAGACTGTGTTATTAATTCGATATTTTCTGGCTTGGGGGGAAGAGGAATGGGAAGAGAGAGAGGCTGAATCTATTAATTAGAACTGTCAGTTGTATGGCAGGAAACTCATATTTATGTTCCTACTCCTATTTGTGTGTATATCTAATGTATTATACATTTATAACATATGAAATTATGTATAATGAATATATAATTAATGTATACACACAGCAACATGGGATTCAAAGAAACCCACGCAAAAGCTAATTGCCTGGTGCTTTTGGCATTTTTGTTATCCTGCAAAAAATACAGGTGTTGCAGTTGCCTGCTTTTCTCTTGGGGCTATAGTCTCTGTGATCTGTAAAAGGCAGCTTGCATGACATCAGTTGGGAAGCAGCTGATTAATCACAGTGTGCCCAGACTCCTCTATGCCAGCTTGCTTTTTAAATCTGTTTGGCTATAGAAGATACTCTAGGGTAGAATGACTCGACGATGTCCTGTGTTGCAATGTGGACACTCCTTGGGCAGTGCTTGGCCTGCTGGGAGATATGTAGCCAGCTGGGCATTAGTCCTAAGGGCATCTGAAATGGTCTATGTCAGCTTGCGTTATTAGGAGGTGGGACAAAATTGTCTAAATGAGTTCTGAGGCACTTCAGCTGTAGCCCTTGAAAACTCTGTGAGTTCACTGTTTAGTGAATATGACACTGCTGTTGGAGGAGGGGTTACATTTTTGGATAGGTATGAAATTGTCCACCTCCCAAGAAGTTTTACTAAGGTATGTGGGCTATTTTTCACAGGTAGTCCAACAGTTTTTATTTATGTTCCCAATAACCGAAAGGAGACATTGATGCTTCTACACTAAATCACTTCTGAACCCATGACAGTAATTTTCTAGTTTTGAAACAATATGGCTAAGAACTGGTCATTGCTCACGTACCATCTAATCTTTTCCCATTTGGCAAGAAGAACCACCATTCTTTATTCCTTTTGAACCTTTTCTAATTCTGCAGGCTTTCACTTAATTTCAAAACGTGTAGATGGCTTTAAAATATTGCAAACTCATATTCATCTAATCCCAGGACAAACAAGTTTGAAAAATTCATCTGCCTGCACTAATAGAATATAATCCCAAGAATATAAATGTTGCTCTGCTTAGAAAATAGAATGGGCATGTAACACCTCTAAACTAGGTTAGCTATTCAGTAAAAAACAACCTGTGCCATCTTCTAAGCTGTATGAAAATGAGAAATGCTGAACCAAGAAGCAATCTGTGTTCACACATCATGTTGTTCTTAATCACATTAGTCTCAAATATGCATTGATGATTTTTGTACTTAAAGCTGCTGCTGTTGTTTATTTTTCAATTTCTTCATTAATGCCACATTCATAGGGCATTAGGCAATAATTTGCTGAGGTACTGGCATATATTTTATTGCAAAAATGTAATCATGCTTGTCAATTATAAAACTGATTGCATTATATGTCCAAGTTACTTTTGCTTCATATCATTTAAAAGAAAAAGAGAGTCTTTAAATCTTCCTGCAGCAGAATAGCTTAAAAAGATGTTTAAATTATTCATTAGTCACACTAACATTAATAGATCTAGTGATTGACAAAACTATGTCCTGTAACAATGTGCAATTGTTCGTTACTAAAAAGGATGCAATTCCGAGACATCCGTCATTTGATAAACAAAACTGTATTTGTGTGTCTTGAATCCATGTTTGCAAGTTTCTGCTCTGTTCGCTGAAATTCTTGCAATGTGATAAAAAGATTTTACTGTGTATGCTGGGAGTGATGCAGCCACTCCAAAGTGAGGATCATTGTTGAGGTCATTCCGAATGACTGATGTGCCTGGTACATCATCGTGCATTATGCTGTGTTAGACAGAAAATCCAGTTTATAAAATGTTTTAGGATATTTTCAGTTAATTTATTTGAGAAGAAGATTTATCCATTGTTCTTGTGCTTTATGAGTCTTACTGAACAAGGCTCACAGAGGTGAACATTGAAACTTTGAACTTTGTAATGTGAATTCTCAGGAGCAGCATGAGCATTCCCAGAGAAAAACTGGGAATCTTTACTTCGTGAGACTGAATTTCCTGGAAGGCGTTTTCAAGGTTACCTCCAAGACATCAGAGTTCTGAGCTCAGGTTTGAGTGTTGTTTGTAGCAGGCCTCAGACTATGGCCTTTTTGGTTAAGCAGCGAGTGGGAATGAGGAAAGGGGCAGGTACAGCTAATGGGGGCAGTAGAATTGGAAGGGGAGAAGAAAATACTACTGGGGGAAGCCAGCAGTAGATAAACTTGCTGTCCTTACGCAGTAGCTTAGTGGGTAAAGTGCAAGAGAACCTACGTGCCTGTGTATTTCATGTTTTGAATACATTGTTGTGGTTTTTTCACCAAAGGGAAAAGCAGGTTGGGGGGAGTGAGAGAGAGAGACTGACTGACCAAGTCAAAGAGCAGGGCAGAGTAACTCAGCTAGAAGGCGCCAGAATCAGCGAGAAATCCCATGCTCTGAAACTGGAAAGAAAGTTTGCGTTGCAGGTGAGCTGCATGCCTGGGCTCGCCGAGTGCAACACAGAGGAAAGGTTCACGATGTGGAACAGACAGGTAATATATGTGGATGTGTCCCAAACCTTGTATGGCTCTAAACAGTCCTGTAAACAATTGCAGCTTAATTTACAAGGAAAACCCTTTGTTATGAGAGATCTTCATCCATGCTGATATGTTACAGACCTAGAAAAGCAGCTAGAAGTGAAGCATGTGTCACCTTTCTAGGGCACAGCTATAGGTAACTTAGAACTTACAAGCTGTATTTTAAATTGCAATTCTAACTCTCAGAAGACAGGCAGGGAAGAATGGAGGAATAACAAACTTTCTTGTTGACTTACTGAAGAGAATAGAGTATTTGAAGAAATACGTTGATCTCAAAACCTGGGTCATTAATTCCTCTGTAGTGCTTAACACGTTATACGGTGCTGTACAAAGTGAAAATTCAGGCAATCTGGTAGGGATTTTGAACTGGAGCTGGAATAGATGCTGCTGGTTTGAGAAAGTGTCATTGTTTATGGCTGTGGTTTTTGTATTGTAACAAGATGTTCCTTCCCAACATCACATGGGTTTTCTTAGAAATGATGGGCTATGTATTTACCAGTGGGAGAACACCTGAGATGGCTTATACTGCATGTGTTCCTTTTCTCAGGAGATCAATCCACAAGATAAAGAATAAAAAGGAAAACAAAAAACTTGCAGCTGTACATTTCTTGATGTGCAAGTTTTGCAGAGAAGCATGTGGAGAGGACTTTTGCTCTGTGACTTGGGTCAGCTGCAGACAAGTAGTTTGGCTACCTCTTCCTGAAGACTGAAAAAGGAAGAGACAGTTATGAGTGAGTGGTTATTATACACATGTTTACACAAAGTGTGGAAATTATATGCTACTTGCAGTCTCATCTTTCCGACTGATAGCTTGCTGCTGGCAAAGCAGATGTTTCTCACAGGGTATTGCTTGGCTGTTTGTAAACAGCTTCTTCCAGAGACATTCCCAAGAGCATATACTTTGCTTGTACACTGGTATCTTTCTCCAGCAGTCCTTGTCACTTTTTCTGACCCTAACTGTTGCAAGCCTTATTTGAAAGTTTCATTTCTTCTGAATGCCTCTCTGGTTTAGTTATAATTAGCTCTGCAGCATGAGTTTCTCTATTTAAAACTATTGTAAATTATTTCTCGACATATCTATACTAGTAATGTTTAGTATCTGGCAGTATCAGTTTCTCTACAACACCAACAGAAACACTTTCTTCTGGAAAAATATTCAGTATATATTAGGAGGTAGCTGCTTTTGTGGACCTAAAGCAATAGAAAAATAAGGGCATGTCATATCATTATACCAAGACAGTACTATCAAAATGGGGAAAGTTAAAATTTAAATACAATTTCATGAAACCTATTAAAATCCTTAGGCATTTGGGAAGTAGAGTAGGACAGGATTTATTATTATTATTTAAATGAATAAAAATTTGAAGTTTCTCTGTGTAGTGGGAATTCTAGGTTTTAGCTAGCTTTAATAAGGAGATCTGGATTCTCTTCAAGTTTCATCACTTTTACAACATCCTGTTTAATGTCCTGCTTTCCCTCTGTCTAAGATCAGGATAATATCTCACTGTGTTACTAGCACAGTGAGACATTTACTGGGACGGTGAGATATTTTACTAGGATAGTGGGCAATTAAGTGTGACAAATTAAGCTCTGCAAGTACTTCGAACTTCTCATGTGGAAGCTCTTATTGAAATATGGGCATTGTTTTTCTGAGCAGGTGGGACAGTAGAAGACTGGTTGAATTTTGAAGTTCTTTAGCAAGGAAAACCAGTTCTTAACAACACCTTTACTATCAGCTACTAGTTTTAAAACTTGGAACAATAGCCGTATTATGGATTTGCTGTAGGACCCTTGACTTTAAGGGTGTATCAAGCAATTCCAGCCTTCTGTTCTTGCTGTGTTTATAGTCTCAGAAATAATGGCCTCTGTATTGTTTCCCTAAAGTCTATATTAGAACAAAGTGTAATAACATCGGTGCTCAATTCAGGAGGTGGTAAGGCATCAGTGCCTGCAGCATTATTCACAGTATGAACACTACATCTAGTGCTGACTAGATGCTACTATATCACCAAGTGACAACAAACTTGCTTGACTACAGTCGATCTAAAACAGCTCTCTTGAGCAGAGTCCTGCAGGAAAGCACAGAAAATTGTGGTTTGTGATTAATCTTAATCCGGTTTTGGTTAATGATGATCTATATAACTAGATGCTATATCAGTTACTTTTAGGAGATCAAATATTTGTTGGTAAAATTATCTCACCTTTATATAGCTTCAAGTGTTTTAAAGAAGTATCAGAAGATGTGGTTACAGAATCTTTTCAAGACATCTTAGCTCCCAAAACAGCTCATGGGGGAACAGTCAGCTTACCAACTGCTCTTTTTGCATAGATAACTGGCATAATGCAAAGGAGAGACATGCAATCAAGGATGCAATAAGATCCTTAGCCAAATGTGAAGACTGAGGCCTACTACAGTTAACATAAACACTCTTTTATGATAAGCTGATTCTTGATCTTTCACGGTTTGTGCTTTTGAAGTATTGTAAGGCATCCCCAGTTTGCTCCCAATGAAATCAGTAGAGTCTGCCATTGATTTGCATGGGATCAGAGCAGGCACACGTTCTAACGAGTGTTTCGTTCTGCTTCTGAAAGTAGTTCTTCTAAAGCAAAGAGTATATTTGTCTTCACTATGTGTATGTCCCTGCAGCCCCAAAGCCTCAACAATTGTTAGATTTGTGTGTGGAGGAATTGGAGAGTGGGTTAAGCAGAACTACCTCAGGAAAGTTACTGGTAACTATTGTAAGTTTTTGGCTTTTTTCAGGATAATTAATTCTTGCCGTTACTGTGAGAACTGTCTGTCCCTTTAGAGCAATGCAATCTGCTTAAAATCGTGTCTGATTCCTCCACATCGTTCCAGCATCCATCAAAACTCCTTTTGAATCGATATATTTACTTTTTTTTTTGGCCCATGAACAAGGCTGTACTATTTTCTAAAACATATTTTAGGGTTTAGTTTCCAAGGTGGCAAGAAGATATTTGCTCCTGATTCCTAATTTAGTTCCTCAGTTGAAGGGTGCCTTCAGCTGAGCTGATAAGAAACAAGTATCAGACCATGTAGAACCCAATCCCTTTCAGCCTTGTTTGTTCATTGGGGATAAGGTGGAATCAAATCTAAATGATACAGGCCAAACCAATTCATGACTGAAGTCCATCAAAATGACTTGAAACCTTGGACCCACAGGACAAGACAAGGGATACGCTTTGGCGTGGCTAGGGAATGAGGAAGCCATTGAGGAGAATTACAAGAAACAGTTGGAGGAGCTCTAGGAATGTTTTCTTTCTTACATAAGTTAATTGAATGAGGTTGTAGAAACCTTTTTCTTCTGTAGAAAAAACAAATACTCTAAAAAATGACATTTCTAATTTTCTTCAGTAAGAAGCAATTGCTTCTGTGTGTGTGTGTGTCCCAGTAGTCCCAAAGTCTCTATAGACAGCCAGAAGATTTATATTTGAGTGAAAACCACTGCATCACACATAGGAGCTTGCAAAAGTACAGTAAACATCCTTCAAACAAATTCTCATGTGCCCTGACTACAAAGTAAATGAAAAGCAATACACAGGGTTGGAAAGAAACCACWTTTCTAGGTTGGTTTCAATAGACTCTTAGTTTTCCCAGTGTATTAGTACTCAATCCGAGTTTGCCTCATCCTGCTTTCTCCCCGACAACACAGCTGAACTGCACTTTGTCTACCACTGTGACATTTTATGGAAAACCAACATATCAGGAAGGTTTATCTTTAAAACAGTAAAAATAGTAACTCTTGATACTCGTGTGGGGTCTTGTTAATTTAATCTCTTAAAATGTAGTCAACAGAGACATAAAAATAACAATTTTCTCCCCACGCTAAAGAAGCAGGAAAGAAAGTAGATTAAAGCAGAGGCCAGTGTTAGTTTAAATACCCTGAGCCATACTGTGCCATTGATTTTTGAACAGCAATCCCCATTGAGCTCAGTGGGGATTTCTGCTTAAAAATCAATGGTGCAAAATGACACCCTCAGATTAAGATACAAAGATGGAGGATGAGGCTTAATTGGTGCTTTCTTGTTGGGATAGCTTTCCCCTATAGAGGGAGTCGCTGCTCTTTTCATTAAACAATCAATAGTAAAACCTGGAGGAATTTTCATGCAAGAGGATTGTTATTCTATCGTTATTCCTATTGCAAATCTTACCATATATTAGATTTCACTAGTTTCATTAAAACAAACACAGAGACATATTAAATATTCATTTTTTTTTAGATCTTAGGTAATGTGAAGAATCTCTATCAGGAACTAGAGTGTACTGCTTGGGCAGAGGGAGGCATAAGAATGTAGTACATGCTGCAGTGCTCTACACACCTAATAGACTGAGAAACAAACTAAGACTTTTTCTGTGGTGTTTTCTGCAATATGAGTAATTTCATACCCATTAGTTAATATACATCAGATTCTGTAAGAAGAAGCAATTACTTGGCCTCACGTCACAGATGGGGAAATAAAGCATGGCATCACTGCCTGACTTGCCTGTGTTCTTTCAGGAAGGGGGTGGCAGTGGTGGTGGCTGAAAACCACTGCGTCCCCTCCTCTGGAGGCAGAGTTACAAAATCTGCTGTCTTCCCCTTGGAGGAATGCATGGCTGTTTTTTAAGAAGGGCACATTTCATGTAAGGAATAAAGATGGCCACAGAATACGTTTTAGGAAAAGTTAATTGCAACTATTATTGTTAAGAAGTGGATTAGATGATGAAAGACCTTTCTGAAAATTCTACAATCAAAGAGGGAAAAAGAGGTTGTGTTTGAAGAATAAAGTTCCTGCAAATGGTTGTCAAGCAGTGAGATAAAAGCCGACAGTAGAATTCCAGACAGAATTCTTACGACTTGCCTGTGCTCATCTGATTGTGATTAAGGTAGCAGGAAGCAATGGCGCTTTGACTTATTGCTGTAATTCATCTTATTGGTCCATAGGGCAAAGAAAAAGTTTGGTGACTTTTCCTGTCATTACAAAAAGCAGTTCTGGGCGTTACTCGGAAAAGAAATCTACTGTGATATTGTAAAGAAATAAAAGCTTACAGATGCTGAGACAAATTTTGACTTGAGGCTTGTCCTGCTGAAAGAGGCAGTGTAATCTAAATAGTCTTGACTTTAAAAAAAAACTAAACCATTATTTTCCTGGAAAGAAATTAAGGCAAATTTGATGGGAGTCATGCAGTTGTTACAATCTAGTGACGGACACTTTGAGATATAACTTCACTGATTCTTGCATAGCCTAGTCAGATCTGTTCAGGATTTATTTCCATTAGAAATGTCAATCTTTTTTTCTTAAAAGAAAATATCTCACATAAAAAGGTAGCTTTTTGTTTCTGGCTTCCGCAACTTGAATGTAAAAACTCAAAATTTTTGTTTCCTGAAAAAATTAGGGGAAAGAAAACAATCAATACCTACAAAAAAGTAGGTATAGGCAAAATGAAGGGTTTTTTTCCTTCCATACTCTAATGCATCAAAGCATCTGTAGGGTGCATATGTTGTTTAATTTATTAATACTAATAAATACACATCTAAGATACTTTTTTGCTCTGAGGGCATATTGGTGTTTCAAATTAGTAGTTTTGTCTGAGGTATGACCGTACTGCAGGGAGAAGTTTTTCTAGTCTTTGGCTGTATGGTTTTGCATACGCTGTGTCCTATGTCTTGCATCAATTGTTTTTAAGTGGTGATTGAAGAGGAACTCATTCAATGGGAAAAAATGGCTTCTTAATTATGCTTTTGACATGGGCTCTGATGCATCCCCGTTCAGCCTAGGTGAGGCGGCTATTACTTGGCARGTCTGCATATAGCTCAGCAGTGGCTGATGCAGCGGTGCCCATTTGGCACACAGGTTTTTAATTTTGCAATTGGTAGCCGGCCAATAGCAACCAGTTCTGTATGTTTTCTTGCAAATGAGTAGGGAAGGAGTGACCCATGGTTGCTGTATATGCAAAGAACAAGCAATGATACTAGGGCTGTAGCCATATTCATCCCACTGATGGCTTTCAGGATTATAGTGGGGGAGAAGATATGTAGGGAATAGGCAGGGGTAAGGTTGGAATACATGCCTGATTTCTCATAATTCCTCATGTAAAGGGCTGCAGTGTTTCTCAGGCTTTTAGCAGCTGACTGAAGAAACTGGAGGATATGATAGTATGTATGTGGTTTTTTTAAGTGTCACTGATTTTTCTAAGGTCCTTTGAAAAACCAGTTGTTTTCCAGACAGTTTCCTTATGAAATTGCACAAAATTTTAAGAACAGAGGACTTGTGTACTTTAGGAAGTATAGGAGAGGAATCTGAAGAGTGCCAAGGCTATATTGTGATATTGCCTAAACAGCGCATTCTGTATCTGGTGTTTAGGGCTATGTAAGTCTGTGTTGGAGGCTGCTTCTGTCCAGAACAGGCCTCTAGCCATGTGTTATAGCCATTATTGTATTTTTTCTGTGCTTCTGTAGGCAACATATTCTCCATTTCCTTTTCACCCTCTGAATACAGCCATCTTTTCATCTTACTGAATATCTCAGCAGAGCATCATTACTAACAGAAGCATGCACCATGAAAAAGTGAAAAAGTAAAAAAGTAAAAGATAACTTATGTAAGGGATACTGGGTGATTGCTTCCTCTCAGATGAGCTGTGATGACTTGAAGCATGTGTCTGAGACTGCCTCAGTCCAAATGTGAGGGTAGACAGTCAGTGTCTACCTGAAGAAGGGACACAACTGTGTTGTGGCACAAAATCTTCATCAAGAAACTTGGTGAGTTGTCTGTAAGAGGCAAAGAGTCAAAATCTAGGGATCTGGATACCCCGCCTCTCAGCTGCAGTTTGTGTGTTAGAGAAAGACATAGATCCTTTATGTTTCAAGTGCTGAGCACTGATTTTTATTGTTATTTATTGCTGTCCTTAAGCATGGATTAGTGTTTGAAGGTGTGGTGTCCTTTCTAAACCTTTGTTTTCTTGGAAAGAAAAGTTCCTCTAGTGACGTCACCCTGCTCATGTTCCTTTTCTTAGCCTTGCTGATGCTCATAAAAAGACATGAAGCTGTGAAAATGCTCGTTTTAAAGTTAATTCCATTCTGAGCCATCATGTCTTTTCAGGCTCCTTGGCACTTGAGCCTCAGGTCACAGTGCAGAGATAAAAAATATGTATGTTCATAATTAGCTTATAAATAATGCAGTGTTCTCATTCAGATTTCATCCTTTCAACATGCCCGTGGATTATATTTCTCTGTGCAGTTTAAATTTCTGAGCACTCTGTGGCCCAATTTTTCTACAATTTGGTAGGTTAATTCTCTATTACAACACACTCAAAGCCCAAAGAATGCAGTAGTGGGGAGTCTGGGTAGCATTATGTTTGGTTTTCATTTGTTTTTCTATCAAGAATGTAACAGATAAATGATACGGTGCTTGTCTTCAGGTATGAGTTTGTATAGCTGGATTCTGAACTGTTGATGCAGTTAGACTCATGTTCCACTCCTCTCTAATCTCAAAGGTTTTATACTATAGATAGAACTAGATTGAAGTTGTTTGAGGCTGAGATGCACTAATAGGTAGTTTAATAGAATAGAGAGCATGAAAGGGGTACAGGGTTCACATGAAATATTTGGACATAAAAATGAAAGCACCCTTCTTCCCTGCCGTTTCTTGGTAAACAACCACCAGTGCCTCTTAAAAAACCTGAAAGGTTAGCCCATTTGAGCAGAAAAGAAAAAAAAAAACCACAACATTTATTAAAGAGATACCTTTTCTTCGACAGATGTTTGCTACTCAGATTTAACAAACCAGAATATTTTTAATGGCTACTGGCAATTTGCACAGAGAAAGAGGGTACATGAGAAAATTTGCCCTAATTACCGGTCTGCTTATATTTTTGTTGAATAGGTGCTGCTATTGCTCACTGAACATGGATCGTGCTGTCATTTTCAATGGGGATTTCTGTGGCAAAAGGGCAGAGGGTCAGAAAAACTCCTCGATGAAACACCTAGAGTTTTTTATTACGCATCATCCCAAAGGCAAAGTGATTAGGGGGAGGGAGGAAAAAAGAAGAAATGTCCTATCAAAAGCAAGAACTTGTAATTTCTCCCTCTGCCTCCACTCCTTAACACCTCCCACATAACTCTGCGGTGGCCTGTTCCCCCTGGAACTTAGTATCACACATACCCAGAAGCCATTCTATAAATACAGGAGCCTTCCTCGTGCTCTAGTGTATTTACAGAACAGACGACTACCATTGATAGGAGACTGAAAACTAACAACACTTAAATGCCTTTTCTTTTCCTTTTGCATAGATAGAAAGGTGTGAGATCTAGTCTAGTATAGGAATACCACTGCAGCCTCAGACCATTACTTAACTTTGAAGAGTTAACAGAAAATGAGTGAGGTATTAGACGACTGGAAAAGAAGAAATGTAAAACCTCTCATTGAAATGAAAGGGGGTGGACGGGAAAAGGAGCCCATGAGCAATATTCTAGTCCTGTTTTATAAATATCTGAAATAGAACAAATGGTGAAAAATTGTTTGGATAAGATAACCATAGAATAGTTACCAAAGAATAGTTCATGGTCAAAATTAAGGAAGTATTCGTTGAAATCCAGTCTCACACTGCCTTGGTTTGGTTTTACTCAGTAAAATGTAATGAATAATTATGTAATGAAAGACCCGAGTGATGGAACAGGGAGTAAGTTTATAGGATTTGCTGGAAGGAAACAATGGTGTGGAAGGAATAGCCGACATTTTGCAGGATAAGATTAAAATTCAAGATTATCTTATTCAGTCGAAGAAAGAATAGTCTGAAAACATACGATGAAATTCAACAGGAATAAATGGTGCTGTGTTATGCCGTTTACACAGATTTTTTTTTTTTTCCCCCAGAAAAAAGCGATGGGATTATGACAGTTTATAAACTGCTCAAGAATCAGGGGTCTTGTACTATTGCAAAAAGATCAAACACAATTCTGGAATGAAAAGAGCATATCTAATCAGCACATTTCACTAGCCTTGAATGAAGAGACTATAGCTATACTATACACATTACAAACCTTCTACTGTTCTCTAGTTTGGGGACAAGAAATTTCAAGAAAGATTTGAACCATCATTTATAAAGGGCCTAAAGGGAAGCAAGATTTGTCTAAGAACATGAAATGTGAAGAAAGATTTAAAAATTTTACGATTTTTAGGTTGAAGAGGAGTCTGAGGAGGGCATGATTATAATTACGTACATAAAGATTATTGCAAAATGGAAAAGTTTATGTACGAGTCTGTGGTGTCTATAATAAGTAATAGACTTAAATCACAGCAAGAAAGATTCTTTAGGGAATGCTTTCTAAAGCAAAGATAATAATGTACTGTTTGGGGAGTTTTGAAGTTTCAGTTGTTGGAGCTCTCTAAGAATGGGATGGGAAAGTGTTTTAGGAATGAGAGAAGTATAATTGATCCTGCCTTGGGCAGTGCAGCGATCAGTGCTGTGCAGTGACCTCTCAAAGCCCCCTGGAGCTCTGTGTTTTTATGTTTTTATGCAATAGTAAGGTGGAAAGAAATGTTTTAGCTAGAGCAGCTCACCCATTTCTAAAAGACAATTTGCATTGTTCAGAAAGCATGTAAGTGTCCCATATTCCCGCTATCAGAATTACTAGTGAATGGTTYGTTGCACTGTTCAGCATAATCATCATTGTTTCTGATAAAATGTTTCATCTCAGAGTTCCTTTGAATTTTTTATTATATGATGAAAGACTAGTTTGTGGCATAATTCCCAGATTAGACAGCACTCAGTAATCGAATTCCTTGAATGTGTGAGTGACACTAACGTATTTGCTGTGTTGGTGTAAATATTCATAGGGAGATTTTTTTGCATTATCTAGTCTGTACACAGAGTATATTGTGTTTTTGCAGAGATTTCATAGGGATAAACAAAAACTGAATGTTCATGCAATAGTAAGTGATGGTGAATAAGAAATGGCAAACTTCCACATTCTTTGGTTTAATAGAAAATACTTTAAAAAAAAAGTTCTCCATTGTTTTCGATGGTTTGAGGGCCTCGGTTAAAGTTTATTTAATCTTTTAGTTAAGTGACCAACTGCAAACATAAAACAAAAGGTTTCTGTGGTTTCACGGGGAGAATTCATTCATTAATAAAATTGACAACATAGATTAAAGTAAATGCAAATACTAAGATGTTCAGTTGTACAGGGAGGCATTCAGAGCAGAGTGAAATGGAACTCCTACTTGAGGTACTGCCGTTATATACTATATGAAACTGCTTTAGATTGCATTGTGGACAGGTCCAGACCTTTCAGTCATTTGCTGTTTCTGACCAGGAGTTCATTGCGCTTGTATTTGAACTGAGGTTAAGGCTGTGTGTGCATTCCCAGGAAGTCCAGATTTTGGTTAGGAATATCTTAAGCAGTGAAAATCAAAGCTTTCTGTCACAGTAGACTCTGATTTAAACCTCTCATCTTTAGACACATCAGATGATCACGGAGGTTTTGGTGACATAATGTAGTTAGATTTCTTTTTTTTCTTCTTGCTAATTATGTGATCTGTGTCTTGCTGATTATATGGGGAAAAAACACTATTGGTAGACTTGTAGCCTATTTCACATCAGTATGGAGATGGCAATGTGCTCCATAGACCAAAGGTCAAATGTTGAACTCCCCCTGGCTGCGTGACTACTTCCCCTGGCTGAGATGGACGGATCATTTCACAGGATGCTTAGTTTAGATAAAGAACAGTGATATTAGGGGAAAAAACCAGTAACAAAGCAATACTGGTTAGCCTTTGTGAACAGCAAATGTGGAATAACATTCTAATTCTCTAAGATGATATTTTGCTGTGGAGTCCTTGTTTTCTTAATTGCACTTTTATATTTCTGAAAGGGCTTTAACAGACAGAAACCTCCATAGGAAGTTTATTTTCTTTGGCTATCCTCGAAGGCTCTTTTGTCAATTTATTATCACAATAGCAAGATATGCACATACAGTAAATCAATGTAGGTTAACTTTTTAATAGGAAAGGCATTCTACATTTCTGGCATCAGTCTGTATCGTCTTTCAATTATAATGTCTCTCACTGGGCTAAGCATTTGTCTGGTAGGTGTGCGTATTGGTGACAACTTAATATTCAAAGGTCAAGCTGCAAAGATCTGGCCAGTGTGATGGCATCTTTGCTCTTTAATAATCAGATGGGATGTCTGTGATGTCTTGAAGCGCTTCTTCTAGGTGGCAGTGTACCACTGCAGTAGTTAATTGCCTGTTAGCTTCTTGGATCAATGTAAAGGAGAGATGTGAAGATTTTTCCAAAGTCTGTTTTCTTTTTTCCTCCCAACACAGCTCTATTTGAGCACTTTCCTCTGATTTATCCAAGAATAACCTGAGTATGTGAGAGGAAACTTCAATACTCAATTTAGGTAGCTGCCTAGGAGTTTTTTGCCTAGAGGTGGGTGGAGGAAAGGGGGAAATTTTGCCTTCTCTACACCGGAGGTTGATGATTATTCACTACATAGGGTCACTGAGAAGAGGTTCTGTATTTTCTCAGCTGCCCCGAGGTGCCTTGGTGCTGTGCCTCCAGTGGGGTCAGTGATTCTATATAATTCTTAAGCTTTCTCCCATGGGCAGCTGAATTAGTTACTGATGTATTCTGCAAATGTTTTGGAGCTAATAGAACCTATATAGCCTGCTTCCCTGCCCACTCATTACTGCTTTTTTCTTGATTCCTCTCTCCTTTCCCTCAGTTATCAAATGGTTCCATGTGCAGCTACAGAGTCTCCATTTGTTTGCAGCTGAGATGAGCATGCTTACTTGCTGGACTTTAGGACAGGCTTCACAAAACCACCCCTGACCTTAAGGGCCATTAAGGAGGTTATGTTTTAGTGCTCAGCCACATGCTACAGAAATAATTTGTATGCATGCAAATTTCCACCACTGCGGGTACAGCGCGCAGCTGTGCATGTTGTGTATAGACTATGTCCACTGCTTGTATGTGGGGACATGAAGGCACCCATTTTAGGTAGATAGCCCCTAAAATGGTGTCAGAAATCTGGACTAGTGTCTATAGGCCATGAAGCTGGCTTGTTTTCTAACGTACCTCCCTGAGAATCTAAGAACTGTGGGATCCCAACACTTTAAGAATTCTCATCTCTTTTAAGTTCTTTTCTTCTTGATGTGAACTTGAATCTTGAAATAAGAAAAAAAAAAAATGAAAGCAGTAAAAAGTGTATCCTGGCCTTCGTGTCTTTAAAGATTTTCTTCTGTCACAGTCACAATTCCCAGAAGGCTGAGAACAACACTACTTCTCACACCAACTTTCACCCTGTTAGTTTTTTTTGGCCACAGTCATGTCATAATATCCAGTGTAAATGCTAACATCGGTTTGGGAGAGTCCCAGTAGCTCACAGCTGTTCTACCTCCCTGCAGAATCAAGGAGCTCTGAAGCACAAGGAATGAAGCACTGCAATTTGCTAATTTGGGGATTTATTTCACCACTTCAGTGTTATGGGGAAAAAGGTAATCATTGCCTCACAACACATTTTTCATTTTCCCCTTTTCACTAACCGTCAGGATGCTATGACATACCAAACTACTGGTCAATATTGTAATACCAGGATGCCTTTGAATGCCTTTCTATCCTAAATGACCATATCTTTCCAAATACCTATAACTCAGGGGAGAAGGAAGGATTTAAAGTGAATCCAGTGTATTTACAAGGACGTGCTATACTTATAAAAATAAAGTAACTTTTGGTTATCTTATCACTGTGAAACTGATCAAGTACTTTCAGCAAAAGACTCCAGACACATCAGTGTACCTATGTGAAAGCTTTTGAAAAATTAAGGCTGATGTGTTGACAGCTATAATACCACTAGCTTTTAATCCTTGGTTTCTTTTTTTCATTATTAGGGATTCCAGGACATGGGTAGCAGAAGATTAGGTTTATCCACTAACAATATAAAATCCTGTAATCCCTTGAAAGTTTAAAATCTTCCTTGGGCTGGAGAAGGAAACACTTTATCAATATGTACAGCTAGTGGCCTCTTTAAAGGATAAAAAGCACATCTCCTAGCTTGGGGGAAGAAGAATCATGTTATATTGGCCAAAGGAATTTCAATTTTGAACCTGTGCCTCAATTCATGGAAAAGGCTTGGGTGAAGCTGCTATTTTTTGTTCATTTTTTCTCTCCATTAGGTATCATTTTGATTCAGGGAAATATATGTTTTTTTCCTCATCTATTGCTTCTCATCCATAGCTTTCTAAGAGCTTTACAAGGGTCAATAAATAGTATGTAACCCTTCTGCCAGGCATTGACTGGCTGCAATGGAAGCCTCTGGAGGTCCTTACTAAATAACAACCCACAAAGATATAAGCACCATCCAGAAACCTGGGAAATTGCATTTCTCAGTGTTGTCTAAGTGATACTTTCTCACTCACAAGTGATGAGTTAATCAGATGAGCTTAAGCAAAAGGAACTTATTTTGGAGTGCTGGAAACATGACAACATGTCATGAAGAGTTGCCACAAGACAAACGCCCCACGCCCAACAGCTAGTAAGCTAGTAGTCTCTCTTCTCCAGTTTTGGCACACTCACAGGTTGTCTCTGAGAGGGGTGTTGAGTTTTTGTGACCTTTAAAAGGCTGGTGAGAGAGGTGGGACCAGATCCTAAATCAGATGGAGCATGGAGGTAAAGCTAACCTGTGTTCCCTCTTAGAGTGGAGCTCAAACCAGCAGGACTGGTGGGTCGCTAAAACGGTGTTTCATGAGAGATATGCTGTAATGAGGTAAAAGAACCTCAGATTGGCTGAGCCAGAGGAAAATAAAAGCTTCTTAAACAGCTTTCCTCCTGCCTTCTCTCAGTGAGAGTCCTGTCCTCTGACATTTTGGGGTGATGTCCACTTTCTATCCTAAGCTGGAAGCCTTTTGATGTCTGCCTGCACTGCAACAAACCCTCCAAGGACCCCTGTGGGTCGCTAGGGAAAGTATCTTTCTTTTGATCCCCTCAGTTTTGGCCATGTCTACTCTTTAAGGTACATTCTTACCATTGCCTTATTTGCTGTATTCCCCCCCACTTCTCTACCTGACCTGCTCTGTGCTCTAGAAGATCTCATCCAACATGCTGAATTTCTCTCTGGGAAGACATACCACATCCTTCCTGACAGCAGTCAGTTGAAGGTGACCAAGCAGCCTTCCTCTCAGTGACCAGCCTAACCTGTTTTTGATAGAGCACGCAATACTGATACACTAAATGGCAAATAACCAGGTAAAAGGCATAGCACACATCGCAGGAGGCTTCTCCAGACTTTTTCTAATCCTGGTATTTCTCATTAGCCACTGTCTCTTGTTGCGTCTCATCAGCTTTCCCATCAGTCCCCACCAGATGAGTTTGTTGTTAACTGCTCCCATTCCTGCTGGCTGTGCCCGCTCTTGGCTGCTCCCACTGACTGCATTCACTGCTGGGTCCCCCCCGCTGTTTTCTCTGTGAGCTGCTTCAGTCATGCTCTCTGCATGGCTCTGTCCGTCACTGTGAGGGCAGTGAGTCTGCTTTCCCACAGCGCTCATCTGCTCATCCACAACTCGGGTAGCCCCTAAAGGTAGTTCAGTTCTTGCAGAAAGGTGTTAAGCAGGAAATGTCCAGATTTCTTGTCACAAAGCAGAGGCTTTCTGGATGGAATCTTTCTGATAAATCCTGGGATCTTTGCCACAGTTTATTTGTCATGAAGTTGCAAATTGCAGTATTAAATCCAACTGACTCCTTCCCCTGAAGCACATCTGGCACCATTGGGGTTTTATGCTTTGCACGATGTGATTACAAATGAAATCATTCCTTCAAATTCACAGTTTAGATGTTTCTAACACAGAAGTCTCAAAATATGGTATATAAATAGGTAAGGAAAATGCTCCTGTTAGTACTGTTCTCTTTTGTTTCTGCTAAGGGCCCCAAAATTTGTCCTATCCACATCCTGCACCCTTTGGACTTGCTTTTCCTGCTAACATCTTTATCCTACTTTAAGAGAGACAGAAGTCATTTGTCCAATGAACATAGTCAGTTAACAGCCAAATACACAAGAGATACCAAATCTTATGACTTTTCAGCATGGTTTTTTAGCTGAAATACTTGGAGGCAGATCTCAGAAGCATTCATCAGTTTAATCCATATAGTAGAAAAATATAACTAGCAACCAGTGCTGCTGGGACAGCCACACTGTATAAAACAAGAACAGTCAGCCATCAATTGTTTGAGAGCAAAATACATCCCTTTCTGCAGCACAGCAGCATACACCATGTGCCCAAAGGTAACAGCCTGCTTATCTGCCTGCTGCTGTTGAAGCGACATTTATTCTTTATAGAAACCTATTTGTCAGATGAATGCAGTGAAAATACTCTGATATCCTAATTTAGATATATTTTGCTATCTGTTTACTTTATTGAAGTTATCCCATATGCTTTATAACCAAGAGCTGACCCTATTTATGCAAATGCTGAATGGCAACTGAATTCCCTGAAGACTAATGGAGAATCTATTTTTTATGCATTTTTCCAGGAAGTAAGAAAACGTATATACAGCTTGATTAGTGAAAAACTAGACTTAATAATGATTTTCTTTTTACAATGTGGTTTCTTTTTTAAACTATAGCTTCATATAACAGTTTCTGAGATGGGGTTCCACGTTAAAATGATCAAGCCCAAAAAATAGTTGTACATTTTCTTAGCTTTGCCAATTACTTAGTAGTAAGACAGCCATTGGGGTCAGGAGAGCCAAGGATGTGTAATCCCCTCCATGGAACAATTCCCCTCTTGATTTCTTACAAAGTTTAAACTGAGATTTTTCAGGAAAGCAAGTCAGTCTTGATGCCATACTATTACAAACGTAGCTTCTAGTATGGAGGGATTAAAGTGTTTACTTCAAACCTAGACTCAAACCAGCAATAAATTTATGTGCACATCAAAACTTAATTCTCCTTATTCTTGTGGATAAGCATATGGTTACTTTGCTAAAACAATGCCTCAGGCCCTGAACTTGCTACTGCTTTGTGTGAGTTGAAAGGTTTTGTCACTTTAACTTTCTGAGGAACTAGGGCTTCGGAGAGAAAAAAACCCTTAAAAATCCTTTATAGCTGGACTCCTACAAATATAGGTGACATGTATATATTTTTCTGCCTAAGGAGATTCTAAAAGCCTTATAGACTCAGTTGTATTTTTTTTGTGTATGTGTTTATCATTAAAGGAGCAATAGCTACAGACTGACAGGTCAGAGAAAATTCAATGTCAGCTTACGAAGAAGTGATAGAATTTGTTTCTGGAATCTGGAAGTTTTAATTGGCGTTCATTATATGCGTGTGTGTGTGTATAGATACATTTATAAGTTTTGTTTTTATGTTAGTCAGAGAAAACAATTCTTTTACTGAATTATAACTTAAATGGAAAAGTTTGCTGGTGTCCTAACACAAATTGCTGAATCTGTCTTTAGAAGTCAGTAATTACTTTTTTTTTCAAGCCTGAGTAATTTTTGAGACACTTGGAAATATGATCCCGATTAATACCTATTGGAGTCAATGGGAGTCTTTCCAATAACTGCAGTGGGCACTGAAACAATTTCATTTGAATCTCTCTGCTTTTCAGCCCGTTACTTCTTTTTTCAATTTAGTGAACTGATCTTTCTCAGTTTAGGCAGTGTTACAGTAATAATGAGCCAAGCCTGCAAATGCTTATTTACATATATACCTTCAGACATGTGAACAGTTCTGCTGAGTTCTGGAGGTTATCTGTATGCATGAACATCAGTACATGCACTTTTATTTTTGAGAGGTGGGGACCCTAAATACATAAGTGAATCAGGAGAAAGTTATTTAGCAACTCTGTTGCTTGGTTTTCTTCTCTGAGATATGGTCCTAATGGCCAGTTCAAAAGAAAATTTCTCAGATAATAACTAAGGAGAAAGGGAAACCGCACTGCACATCTAAATAAAGTTGCCCAGTAGAACCATTCCAAGAATCCTCTGAATGTATTTGGAGCAAAACTGAAATTTCAGTATGAACTTCCTGAATCTTTTTCCCTGTAAGGCTCTGCCACTTATATTTTTAAAGCTTTATAAATTTTTTGTGGTTCTACCCTATGTGTTTGAAAAGAATGAACCACTAGATATACTCCATAATTGCCTCAAAATAGCACTCTCTGATTTAAAAAATAGAAGAATATCTATAGCTATCTCTTCAGTTTTTCTGAATCCTCAAAAATTAGGAGTCATGGTGAGACTGCAACATATACTTTGTCTTTACTTTTCTGGGTATGGATACAATACAATTTATGTTTATGTACTGCCCTTCACAGAGAAAATCATCACCAGAAGAATGGCTTGAGGCTTAGCAGGACTGTGCTACTGAAGATATCTCCAAATATATTGTCCTCTCAAAACCAATCTTTTCACCAGTTCTGCCTCTGCCAGTCTGGAAATCATTGGGTTGTACCACTGATTCTGGCTCTAGAATAAAAACCTTAATAAAAGATGTTGAAATTTCTATGGAATAATGATGTCTTTCTCCATCGTTGTCATTGTAAGTGATACTATAAACCATACTGCCAAAAATGCTATACCTTGTGTGCTGCTTAAAGTTCTGGCAAACTGGTATTTCCTTGTTTTCATTTGCAGAGGAAACCCTTGCTTGCTTCCATCTCTTAATTTCTTGTTTCTCAACTTGGCATGCATGATATTATTTTGATATAGATAGTGTGTGATACGTGTGTGTGTGTATATATATACACACACACATGCACATGCTTACATGCATATAATCCTTATATATCCAATTTTCTCTGAAAGCTTCATTTCTCCTCTCAAATTTCCTGTGGTTTAAAACTCACTTATTTTTCCTGTGCCTCTTTTGGGCAGGGAAAGACTCTTGTTATTTCTTTGCACACTGGTATACTGATGTGCTGGGTGGGTAATAACAACGACAATCCCTCAGGTCTGTAGTGCACAGACTTCTGTGCCAACTGCCAACTTCACCATGTGCAAAAATCATGAGTCAAGTCCCAGAAAAAAATTAGAATGGTTTTAAATATTATGACACTTGAGAAAAATCATGCTTTTGTGGATCTCTTGCATTGCCTGTTTCTTAAATGATGCATTTGTGGATCTCTCTCATTGCCTCTGTTTCTTGTGGTATTCAGTGTCATGTTTTTGTAGCTGCTTCTTGCAACCAAGAGACTTAGCAACGTTGTTCCCCCAGTCATTATTAATGATGGTTGAGGTTATGTTATACTGATTCCCAATAGTGGAATTATGATGCAAGCATTGCCTACTTTGAACTGAAAATACTGCATGCCTTCCCCTCCCAGGGCCTGCCTTGTAATGTCCTATAATTGCTAGCCCCTGTTCAGCCAAGCACACAAGCATATGCTTCATTTCATTGTAGTTCTGCTTAAGTGTTCTCTCATTCAAGCAACTACTGCTACCATTTAAAGACTTGACTGTATTTTGGTAGCATACACATTTTCTACTCATTTTCCAAATATGGGTGAAAAGGATATATATGGCCTTCAAGCATTTAAGTCATAAGGCCAAGATTCACAGTTTTCATGTCAAGAAATATTCTTGTCTTAGCTCAGTAGAAAAAAGGCAGAGAGATATTTTTTAATTATCTTGCCTTTTTGTAGTTTATCCTAAGCAAATGTTTGAGCATCTGAGACATTTCTATTTTTGGTGAGTAATAGTGTCAGTCTTTTTTGCTTCATTTGCTTTTCATGTGAGATTCTTGCCAGGCAAGAGCAAAATATTCAGGTCTCATTTACATTGAAAATTACACTCTCATGGTTTAGGGGAAAAGATAGCGTTGTTTTTTTTCTGACAGGTGTTCTTTTGTTGATGATAGTACATGCAGCTATAAAGTGATGTTCTATAAGGCTTTAATGCTTTCTATAAGTGCATAGCTAGTCTTTAAAGACTGTAAATGTTGAAGATGTCTTCTCCAGGAGAAAAAAAAATGAGGCTCTGTCTTTGGGGAAGAAAATGACCTGTGGTAGCAGAGTACTTTGATTGTGCACGTTCAAATCCTTGACAGATTCAATCACATGAGAAATGTAAGAAGCAGCTATAGGTGAATTTCGTCATCTTTTCAGGCTGAGCATCTAAAAATTCAGATGAGTATCTACTACTTCTTGGCCTGTAAGTCTCATAAGAAAAAACTTTAACTGGTTTTGCCTCAGCTAGTAATGCAAGAGAATTAGGGTTTCATGTACTTTTTGAAGAGACTTTGGCCAAAATAATTGAATGTTTTCTAATAGTATTTTAAATCTTGAACTGTTTCAGATCTTGAGTGATGTTTGGTTTGATGGGCTTAAATTTTGAGTTTGGCACATTTATCTGTTCTTTCAGAATGACAGACATTTACATCATTTTTCTTATTCTTAAAACACCATCCTGCCACTGTAGAGTTTTTTTCTTCAACAGAATTTCCAAAACTGAAACGTCTACAGAACAAAACATATGAAAATCTTCAGTGGTAGGAATGCATTCAAGTATCTTTTAGGTGACTTTCCAGACAATCATTACAGCATGCTTCACAGCTTCTGGAGTCCTTGAGGGTGTAGTTTCCTGGTTGTCAGACCTAGATACCAAGAACCAGAAAGTGGGAGAGAAGAAGTGGTAAGACAAGTTGAAGAACAATCCCAGTGCACAGAGATCTTCGGGAAGTTCAGAAGCTCTGGAGGACATTGATTGGCATGTGGATTGATTTTATGAGTGGGAAAGGTTTGATACTGTGTAACAGAGAAGATGTCAGGGAGATCTTTGCCAAATGCAAATCCTTTGGGACTGGGAAAACAGGAGAGGAGATAGATCACGAAGCACTATCTTTATTTGTACTTTAAAACTGTGATCTTTTGTCACTACCTATTGATTGTAGTGCTTTAAGTTCCCCTGTTGTGCTGCCATCAGCTGCTCACATCTTCCTGTATTATCCTGCTTGTCACATAAATTGTTTGATCTCTTCTTGTACTTTTGTCATAAAAGCTACTGTGAACTGGACTGAACATGTGCAGTGATCTTGCCAAGCTGTGTGCAAATGACAAGGCCAACTAGTGACAAGCTCACTTGATTTGGTCCCTGTGCAACACTACAGAAGTTCAGTCTGGAGAAATTTATTGGATCTTAAAATGCTTGAACAGAGGTGATAAGCTGACAGTTGCATCTGGATCCATAACCTGTAAACAAACAAGTTTCATTGTGTTCATAAAACTATCACCTTTATGTCAGTTGAAGAAGTGAAGCTGATATGTATTGCTGAAATTAAGAATGGCTAATGATGATGAAAAAATTACAGACTCACCCAATGAGTAAGGCTTTGTTATGATGTGAACTGCTTTGTCCTAGCACATGAAGGAAAATCTTATACCCCAAACTACAGCCTTTTTAATGACATTATCTATACCATATTGTTTTTGAAAGAGAAATCATGTTGAAATGGGTCTTATCAGCTACACCAGACTCTACCAACTTCCTTCATCCGTGTTTAAAAAACCAAAACAAAACAGTGAAAACTGAATTAACTCAGAAGCAAAGGGGGCTTCTGTCCTGTAAATCTACTAAGGGGTGGGACAAGGTGCACTTCCAGTGACTTGTAACACTACTCTCTGTTTCAGCCATAAACATCATGTCCCCACCTGCTGAGCAGCAGGTGTTTTGGACTGTCAGTGCTCTTCAGTGCAGAAGCAAAGGACACGTATGGGGTATGAAATCAGATTGATCACACGTGCTATGGAACCATGGCATTTGTCTTACTCAACCTAATACTTATGGTTTCACTCGATGATCTGTAATGCCTCTTAAGTTACTGACTAGGTCTACATCCTTATTCATAGACAACATGTTAAGGTCACTGCATACTTCATATTTTCAGGTTTTCTCTGTGTATTGTTTGAAACATTTCCATGCTCTGTTGCTACCTAATGTATACTAAGAAATTATTAATGATCAGCTAGTTATGGCAAACTGTTGTGTTTTATGCGTTATGTTCTACCCTATCAATATATTTTATGATGTTTGTGTTCTATTACTTCTCCTCTCCAGCTGCTACTATTGAGGAAAGTGATACAGCCACTGCATTAAGCCCTTGGGGGAGCACTGCCAAGTACTTAAGCAGCTGCAAAATGGAGTGGCATCCACAATGCTCAGGCAGTCTTTCTATACATGGGTGACAGGCACTTAATAGATGAAGGGTCTTTAGATAAAATCCTAGAATGAACACCGATAGCTAACACATGGTGGTACTAAGGCACTAAAAAGGACCTGGGTGAATCTTGCTGTTGGTTTCCTGTATTTTTATAACAGACCACAAATTGAAGGTTGTCTGTGAGAGGTTTTTGCCTGTGGTAAATGCCTTTTTCCACAAGTTGTTCCCATTTTAGTGTCCTGTTTAGAAGGATGAAGTGACATCTTTGTAGGGTCTGATTTCAGGATGGACCAGGCTAGGACACTGGTACGTGCTCTTGCGTCTTCCTGTCTGTACCTGACTGTTATTTTGAGACCTAACTGTTGGCCCTTGAGACACTGGTATATTTAATTGGATTGTGAAACATGACAGAAGTTCATTTTTCGGGCTTTAATCTTGGGGAGTTTCCAATGTGTTTGCAGACAGGGTTGTAATTCTCAGTTGTTCCAGAGGCCTAACAGATTCTAAGATCATTAACATTATGTTCTTTACAGCACAGGGTTTGGCCATAAATTATGTTGGTGCGAGCTTGAATAGAACTTTATGAGCTGAATTCTGCTGAGGCCTTCAAACCTAGTGCTGTTACAGTTGTAAGCAAGGATGCAGGAACTAGTTCAAAGGAGAAATTCCAACACCAGTGCAATTTTTCAATAGGATCTGGTAGTTCAGTGGAATTAAAGCTCCCTCAAATTACTTTTTGCTATCATTCTGTTCTAAGGCAGTTTAAATTTTTTTTTATATATTATATTTTTATTTCTGCTTAATTTTGTTTACTTGTGAAATGCTTTTAAGTCACATGGCTTTCTGGTGATACTATGCATTAGCAGAAAAATTTGGGCTCCTAGTTGCTCTTTGAAAAATAGGTCATTCCTAGTCGTGTTTAGTATTATTATTATTTCTCTCCTAAGGATGGAGTCTGATTTCAGATTGTTTTTTGTAGAGGGTAAGGATTAGTGTCTCTTCATCAGTGTTGCCCATATCCTTGCTCTGTATACTTTATTATAACTGCTAGAAGGTGCTTCTCAAAGACTGAGTTCTGGAGCTGTAAAATCAAGCTTCCAAAAGCTGAGGAAAATTGAAATGTCACTCTCTCCACACAGTTTTAGGAGTTAGACTAAGCATTTACCTCAACACAGACCATCCATTCTGATGCCTAGTTCAGAAACTTTCAAAATCAATTTAAAATCTTTTCTTTATAGGTTTCATATCCTTTCATTCTCATTTTTTTTTTATTATTACTGAATTGCCATGGCCAGAGGAACATTTGTGAAAGACATTGATTTGTTAGCTGCAGTGACTACTGTTCTTACTTCCTCTGCTGTACCAGGCACCAAATGGGATGCAGAACTTCACGTTTTGCCAGATGCATTAGGCTGTTGTGCTGTTTGTCAGACAATTCCTCATATCCATAGAACTAGCAACACTCTTCAAGGCCAAATTAGATTTATGTGGAATGGTAGCTGAGCTAGCAGCATTATATACCTCTAAGTGACTATGTTAATTAGCAACCAAAACATAAATAGTAGCATTTCTGCAAGGAGAATACTGGCATGATAACTACATCTGTGGCAAATCAAATTAAGAGAAATCCCATTATCTTGCTTGCGATTCTGCTTTCTACTGACCACATGTTTCAATGTTACTGCAGGCCAGTTACTGCAGAGATGTTTCATTACTCTAATATGTTCTCTTAGAACAAAGCATAGAGCCATAAAAACTAAAACCAACCCCTAAGAATGCTACTAAGATCATTATTTACAGTTGAACTAAATAAATGGATTGCCCTTTTTCCTCTCTGTATTGCTCAGGTGAGATGACAGAGTCACCAAAGCACATGGTATGTTCGTAATGTTAATGCTGTATGTAAATACCTTTGTTTACATGCTGGTATCACGATAATACCAGTGAGCTCTTTCAAACACAAATATTTTTTATAGTACTTACAACTTTGTCTTGCTCTGGGGCTTGTTTTTAGCAGTTTATGAACATTCTCATAGGAACTAAGTATATTCAGCCATCTATGCATCTCTTATTTTATAATCTTTCATTTTATTCTGCAAAGAGTATAGAAACCGTTAAATTTTCAGTCCTGTAAGTGAGATAAAAGCCTGAGAGTGAAGGACATGCACACAAATAGGAGCAAATGTACAAATTTCTTATGTACAATAATCCTGGGGTTAGGGGAAAATAAAAGCAAACAGAAACATGTATTTATCCCTTTGCACCTTTGCTAAACTAGAATCATTATATTCAGTTTGATGGGCAAGATCTGACAATTAAGTTGCATATTTAGCTAGGCTTTGGCACTGACGTTCTCCAACAAGGAATAAGAGAATGATTAGTTTTTCAGTATGTAGTATTGCTATTTTAAACATTAAAGATAATGTATTTTTTTTAACATTCTAAATGCATTAGAAGCAAAATATCCTCAGAGGGACATAAGCTCAGATATCAAGTACTTTGCCTCACTAAATTTTAATTAGGAAAACCTGAAAATAAATCCTGCTGCTTTTTTGCAGCCCCTTTCCCCTTTTCGTTAGAGCTTTACCGATGAAAATGAGTCTGATATTTTTATGAAAAACAGCAAGTGGTATAATTAAGGACTCTAGTAAACCAACCATATTATTTCAAATATTCTAAGTTTGCAAACTGCTGGGGATACCTTCTCCCACAGAACTTCAATTGAGTTAATGACATATACTTTAGCAATTCCCCTCTGTTCTGATCCAGATTTTAAATTATATTCACATGTGCTATCCTGGCTTTTTACTTCTTTCACTTCTAATTTGAAGGAGAAAAATTATAATCATTTTAGAAGAGGAATATATTTATACATGAGAAAGCAGACCCTTTCCAGCTTCCTGGTATGGGCTGTGTACTGAACCAGTGTACTAGGTACTCTGTTTTGATTCTGTCACTTCAACCCCAGTGTGGAGTCAAAAAGCAATGTTGAAAAAAATCTATCATCATGTTTCTCCTGCCATCATGAGTGTTATTATATTTATTTACCTTTATTTAAAGGGAATATTTCATTTTCACAAAAATACCAGATTGAGAGCACTAAAACCCCCAATACCTGAACAAAAACCCCGGACTTTTGGTGCCAGCCTTCAAGTCTGATTCTGAGGGATTATCTATTAAGAACAAGGAGGTGTAATAGCCAGGAGTGTTTGCCAGCTGCTGCTATGCAGCAATCTCTCAGATACTTTTCTCTGCTATGCCGAGTCCTGCACAGTACGTGTCATTCAATAGTGTGGTACGTGACTCTCTTCTTATATTGACTATTTTCTTTCAGTTCCTATGTCCATTTGATATTTGGCTTTAATGATAAATAAGAATTGTTGTTACCAACTGTACTGATTATAGCAATTTACCATCACCATTCTAAAAATGCAAAAGTGATCAATACATGCTGCACCTCTCCAACAACAGCTTTTGTCAGTGCGGTAGAATAAGTGTGTTCTGCCCCACTGCATTCATCCTGAAGTGGTGTGTAAAAGTTCCACTCACAAGGCAGTTGTGCACTGCAGCCAAGGGGACTACTTTGGTAAGAAATATCCAAGCAGTGTGTTTTTGTGTCATAGAATTTGGAACCCTTCCTTTGCAGGAACAGCAAGCCAGGTTTTGATTATGGGCAGTAATCATATGCTACAGAGAGTAATTCTCTTAGTTACTTTTCAGCTTTTAGGTGAGTATCCTCTGGTCCTGGAAATTTGTTACCATTCAGGTTTGGGTTTTGGTTTTTTTTTCTGTAAAACCTTTATTATTGAAATGTTCTCTCAGACTCACCTCATACTGGTGTGGGAATATTCAGATGTTGTCGTCAGTGAACACAGGTGCAAAAAGTAGACTTTCTTTGGGAATGGCAGGATGCCCTTTTTCTGCCTTGATTATCTCTTGATCACAGCAACTCTCTGGCAGGCTTCCTCCTTCCATTGTATTTAGAAAAGCTTTTATTACTAGCTTTTGTGCCTGCAATAAGTTATTCCCAAAATCTCTCACCTGCTTTAACAATTTTACATTTAACTTGCCAGAATTTAGGCTTTTTTCATATGCTTTTACATATGATTTTTACTTTTTTGATGAATGTTCTTTTACTGCTAATAATTCCCCTTACTCAGGTATTAAAATCTGCTAGCTTAATTTGGTAGTCCTTTCAGTCTTTAACACCTGATATACATTTACTCTGAGACTCTAATATGATATCTTTAAACAATGTCTGCGCTGTTTGCAAGAATTTTACTTTCAGATGTTCTCATTAATGAGCCTTCTCTCTGTTATATAACTTTTAAAGGGCTGAAGCGTCACTGATACAGATTTTTTTTTTTTCTTTTGGCTTTTCCATCTGCAAGGATGCTGAATATGATGGCATTTAGTTGTCATTACAGAGCTAATTTCTGTAGTTATCTTGTGAACCATGGTCTTTCCCTGATTGTGGCTAAATCAAAAGCTGTTTCTTCAAGACTTGCCCCTAATGGATCAGGTTCTTCCTGTCATCAGTACCCCAGGCCCTCTAGACAGATAATGTCTTCTCTGAACCTTGTTTGCTCTTTATGGAATATTTGAAAAAATTGGCAAAATCCATGCCTATCCTTTCAAATTTTTGGATGGGATGTTTCAAGAGAATGAATTCTCAATCTGTGTGTGCTGAAGGTCGACTAAGAGCTATCCTCATCTCGAAAGCCCTGTTAAAAATACATCTAAGCACAACACGCTTGTATCAGTTGCTTGACTATTATTAATGTCCCAACTCATCTTGCACACTAACCAAGATGCAAGCAACCACCACCCTACCCACCACATAGCCACTGCTAGGCCTGAATCACTCACACTTGCAGCAGGCTGCTGCGAACTGCACTGAAGCTGGGAAGCACATCTCCTTGCAGAGCCTATAGAAAACCCTCACAGAGGGTATAMTCTCTGCTTCTGCATAGTCAGGGTTCTGCCTTTGCCATGAGTTCTTGGTGCATGAACATTCATTGACCATGCACTCTCCTGAACTGGAGCAGAGGAGGTGTCCTCCTTAAAGTACCAAGGGACTAAGGAGAGGGGAACCAGAAAGGTGAATATATTTAAAACAGATCTGTAATGCTTGCTTGCATCAGATAATGTGCAGTCTTATGAAGCATTGCTGTAAGTACTAAAAATCATATTCAACATGATGTATGTGTATATGTGCAGACTGAGAATAATCAGCCAGGTATCTACAGGAAACCCAATTTCCCGAGACCAGCTACGAGTACTTTGTAAGTGGCAGGTGTCATAACCTTTGCGCATCTGAACTATGTAAAGGTTAATTGTATTCCATTCCACTGCAACTATGGTTACATTCATGGGACTTTGTGCTTAATGCTGCTCTTTAACTAATGTGTCACTGTAGAGATGAATTATATTAATGCAGAACTGAGATTATTCATGTCAATTACAGTAAGTTATTATACTTAAAAAGTAGAGATATGAAAGATATTTATTATAAATTATTATGAATGTGGTACTTTTTGGTTTGCAAATATTTCAATAAATTTTCTTTACTTTCTGATAGTGCATTTGTTATTTTTTAATATTTCCTTGCTTGTCTGGACAGATAATTTTCAGCCTATGGGTTGTGATCAGTAAACTTTGACTATTTCTTGTTTGCTATTTATCTTTTGTAATGTTGTTTTTACAGACCAGTTAGAAGAATGGAGCTTTCCAACAATTATTGAATGAAATGTTTTTAACAAGAATTTTTGTGAGTATGGGCAAATTATTATGTGTACCCAGAGTTACTTAAGTGTTGTTTAGTATTAATGTTATCCAACCAATTGGACCAAAACCAATGCCTTTAAAATTAACTTTCAAACAGCTTTTTTTTTGCTACACTCTCTAGAAATTTTTGCTATACATCTTTAGGCTGGCTCAGTCTAAAGGAAATGATAGATCATGTAGTCTGATTTCTTAAAGGCCTAAACATTTCCTGTTGGTTTTCTGTATTTAATATGAGAGCTTGTTTCAAAAAGGAAGTTAGATGTGCTTTTACAGATCTGGCTTTATCAGTTTAAAGTTGTGCATTATCACCTCTATGTTGAGCTGACAACATCAAGCAGAACATGCAGCCGTGTGAATTCCCTTGTTAAAATCCTGTAGTAAGGTGCTGATATTTCCCACTGCCCTTGGAAACTAGTTAGATGTGGCCACAAAATGGAGAAGAAGTAGAAAAAATCAGTTCTCCCTTCAAAAGTGCTCTGGCTTGGCAGAATTAAGAGGAGTAGACTCCTTGTAGACTTAAGTGCTGCACTTTGGTGCTAAAACCTTGAGGGGGGCTTGACAGGTTAGAAGCTGCTCCTTTTACATGATCATATATTAGCACAGGGCAAGAAAACACACAGACCCCTCCCATCACAGGGAACCATGTGATATTGCTACCTTCATAAATGTGTAAGCCTTGTCTTACCAAAAGCCTAGCAGTAGCATCAGAAAGCTATTTCAGAATCTGACAGCTCAGAAACAATCTTACTATTTCCAGCCTAAATTTATTGTGCTAGTCTTGCCTATACTTAAAAAAGTCTTTTTCGCTCCCACTGTCCAGGCTGTTTTGTCATTTCTAATAAAACAGGTTCTCCACTGCTCAGGTCACCCTAAAAGCACTTCCCTGCATGTGATCCAGTTTATCTTTCTACTTTAAGGGTGCTCAGAATTGTATACATTGTTTCCAGCTCAGATCTTGGTGGTGTCATTAACATTAGCTTTAATGATTCCCCATCTTTACTTAAAATTCTTCTGTTCATACATCTGGGATTATAGTTGCCTTTCCCATGGCCAAGTCAGAATGTAGATAATACTTTACTTCATTTTTCTGTTCCTGTGTCCACTGTCATCAGCTTCAAAGGATGGAGCACATAGTTTGTCGATTGCTTTGAGATCTTCAGATAAAAGGGAAAATGTGAGGAGAGTTTGTATTACAGCAGGACTTAAGGGCAAAGTGCTGGTGTTGCTAGAATCTTTTTTCCAAACGATGCAAATAACTTTTCTTCTTACTTTCTTTTATTGTAGCAACTGTCTTAAAAAACAAAAACCTACCTGTATGAGAGTGTATTTTAGTGACACAATATGGAAAATCAGGAAGGCAAAAGAGCAGCTACCTGTGGAGATAATAACCATGATCAAAAGGAACTGTACTTGTAGCTAGGGCAGGTGCTATTATTAAGTGTATCTGTGGCTCTGCTTTCCAGAATCTCTGTATGTGTTTTTCCTTTAGGAAAGGTTCTCTGTTGGTCTTAGCCACTTCGTTGATAATTGCCAGACATTCTGTTATAAGATGTGAAATATCAGAGCTCACTCCTGTGATCATGCTGCTACTACATGTTCACTTGGACACTTAAACTACCGCAGACTGGATCATGACTACTGTAAATTTTTCTATATTAGGGAGAGATATATACACAGACATTGAACAAACAGCATTGGTTAGCAGAGATGCAGGGCCTTTGAGCATCTTTACAGGGAGCAGCTAGTTCATGACTCTGTCCATTTACGATAGGGTCTTCTACCAAAATTCCTCTCTCTGTTTCTACAGCTGATTTGAAAGAGTTATTGTTGGTAAGGTCCTTAAGGGTGCATTGTGAATGAGAATGGGGGCCAGGTCCAAGCCATCTAATCGTGTGTTAGTGCTAAAGAGATTAGGCCTCAGGCATGGTGAATCTGTACTTAGTTATCAAACAGCTGCTGGTATTCCAAGTAGCTTGATATCAAACCCTGCACAAGCCATGGCGCTTAGGAGAGCAGTAGCTCTCAGGACTCAGAGGTACACCCTGGTACTTCTGTTGCAGTATTTCTATTACTGCAACTGCTGTGGGATCTAAACCAGAACCAAAACCAGACGAGAAACCTCTAACTGGAAGAGACTGCAGTTGCTTTCAGAGTACAAGATTTAGGCTACACTGGAGGATAATGCTGGTGTACTCTTGACCACGCTGCAGCAGTCAAATAATGCTATTTATTTTGTGTGCTGCTTTATGAGGCAGTTGTTCATTAGTTAGTAAGCCTAAAGACCCACTGTTTTCCCTGGGAGCCCTAGAGTATGCCAAGGAGCAGTGGGTGGTTTTGCTCTTTAAGCATCATCAACAAAATACAATAGCAGAAGTTACTTCAGGTGGGAGCCCCAAAAGCTTATTTTTCTGGACATGAAGCATGCCACATCCAGCTATTTCTGTGTGTATGACTTAGGGTGCTTCTGAATCACAGAACCTTGTGAGTGCTACAGTTAAGGGATATTTCATTATTATGCATGGCAGTAGTAGTATGCTGTGTTTTGGACAGGGAGATTCCTGTATTGCTTTAGTTTAAAACATCTGTCTTTTTTGTCTGAACACTTGTGTTTGCTAATACACGAGAAATACTTCCTCCCAGTTTTTCCACAGTAGATATTTTTCCTATTTAGATGTATATAGCTGCTAAAAATTCAACCAGTTTAACTGTTAGAAAGAATCCTTTCCCAAATGTTAATGAAAGTGTTTCTTCTTTGATAAGAAGGTAGTTTTTGCATGCCTGCGCCTTGAAGATCGTTAGGAAGCTGCTGCAGTAAATCAGATTTATTCATGCCGAAGCATAGACTTTTTGCATAGTAACGTTTATGGACCAACTTAAACTCAGAACTTTCCCTGATTCTGTGGTTGGTTTTGTTACATGTCTTGCAGGACGGTGGTGACTGTTGCACTGAATGTTATGCCTCCAAACTTAATGGAGTTTGCCCCTCAAATTACTTCATAGGCTAGTGCACTCCTCATAAACAAAGCATTGGTTAGAAAGAGCAATGTTTCCCTGTCAGAAAGCTACAATGTCAAACAATATCAAACCTTTCAAGTATTGCTTTGCAAAGACACACCAGAGAGAATGAGGAGAGTGTAACAAAACTGAACAAGTTGTCAAACTGATATGAATCTTAAGAACTAAAGTTCTTGCCTTTAAACGGTACATAAAATCCACAAGACGTACTTTGCCCTGGTTTTGATTGTTACCTACACAGTCTAATTTTGAAGGAACCTGAATTCAGTGGTAACACCACAGCATGAGGAGAATCAGAATCGTTATTCATCCTATTGCACTGAGGTAACAACTTTGACTTCAGCTTAGTTAGTCCTGCCTCCTGTGGTGCAGGAACATGCTTTTGCAGGATGTCTTATGGCAGTAGAGTTTGGAGTTTCTTCCTGCCATTGTGCTAGAAACACACATTCCTGGTGATCTTTCTGAATGATTATAAGCTATGCGGTCACTATAATGCAATATCACCATCTGAAATGTCCTGTATGAGATGCAGGTTGGATGCTATGAAACATTGCAGGTCTATGTATGGAGTAAGCATATGTATAGCCATAACGTATTTAATTAGGTGATCTAAATCCCCAGTTTTCCCATCTAAGTTTTCATAAATGAATCCACACCTTTTCTATGGTAGATCAAAACTCATTCACTTTGTTATGATTACACACCTCTCAGTTTAGGAGCAATGAAACAGATTTTTGCAAAGATGAGAAAAGGTTGAATGCAGGGAGCTGCTTCTGATTTCACAACAGTATTAAACTGGCATATCCCCAAAGGACCAAATTCTGATCTTAACCTGTTGTGGATTTCAACTAGTACACCACCATCAGTTCGCCTGAATTTACTCCTGTCTTTTACTGGTGTGCATAAGAACAGTTAGACCCTTTCTATATTAGATGTAACTCTGTCACAGTTGTTTGTGCAATTTAAAATGGCTGAATGGCTGATGGCTCACCATTCATTTTCTGTATCAGGCAATCCGGGATTCTATGGCATTCTAGTCACGATATGTAACAGAACCCCAAAGACAGATTATGCAGTCACAACGATGAAAATTGATTACTAAGCACTCAATGAGTCATCTGCCTCAGGAAGTAACTACTTCAATCTATTATTGTCGATGTCCTGATGGGTCAACCAGGACGTGAAAAGGAATTTGCATTAAATTGATTTGAGTGTTTTTTCTAGAAATAACATCACTCAATCAAAGGAAACATTCAGACAGAGCTAGGGAGAACTGGCTGAATTTGATTTGGGAAGGCAGAGCAGCAAGGGATGAGCAGGCTGATTCAGATAAAAATATAAATGGGATTTAGAGCACCATAAATCTCACATTACAGAATGAAGAGTTGGAACAATTCTTAACAATCTCTGCAATGCAGATTGGGCTGCACATTTTGGAAATCCTTTATTTGTTTATTGATCTGTGTGTGTACGTATCTATATACACACATCACCCAGTTATGTGAATAGCTTGTTTATGCAAATAGTGTGCTTATATATGCACTCACCATAATAAGTTGCCATCAAGTAACATAACAATATGGCCAGTTTCCAGTTATCTTGGATGATTTTGCTGTATTGAGCTCATATGAAAACTGGAGAGTGGAATGTTTCTCTTCAAATATTTTCTTCTTCTCAGAGCTGAAGACTTTCAGAATGAGCAGCCCACCACTCAATAAAATTCAGTAAGCGATGAATCATACTGAAATGTCACTTCCCTTCTCATCAGTCTTAGCCTTAAAGCAATTCATCCTCTCTCTCATGCTTGTAGTATGGTGTGGGTGTGCTGGCATCTTAAATTGTACTGGGTTTCTGCTATCATGTTATTCCCAATAGCTTTGTATCTTCTTCCAATATCATGACTTACATCGTTTGCGAGTCCAATTAAAATCACATACTTTAAAGAACTTGCTCCTTACCGTATACATGGTTTGTGAATTGTTCTCTTATTGATTTTTATACAGTCAGTCTTTATGTCCATTCCAATAAGTTTTACCTGAGTAATGATTTTGTGATTTGGCCTAAGAAATTACAGCAAGATCTTTAAAAAAAAATGATTAGTGACTTGATTTGTCTCAGTTTTTGGCTTTCCACCATGAGGCATTTATAGAGCTGTGATAGCTGAGGGTGGATGTTATTATAACTGTTTCAGAGAGTCAGGCCTCTCGGAAATGTCCCAAGCTGGAACCCCCAAAATCGTGGCATTCACAATCATTGTCACAGTTGAAACACACTGGCTTTAATAAATGAGGCTTAACTCTGAAGCAGTGGAAGGGGGAAAAGGACAGAGAAGAATGATTGGAAAGGCATATGCTAATCCAGTAGTGAAACTGTACAAGTATCAGGATGTGCAAGCACCAACTCAGCGTGCTGGATACAGGATGAGCAAAATCTCTCAAAGAATAGAGGAAGGACCACAATCACAGTTCCCTCTGGCTGATCTATAAACGTCATCTCCTTCTTTAGCGGACTTAGTCTTATCCTGCCTGTTTCAGACAGGCACAAAGAAAGCAGAGAAACTGCCCTGTAAGGGAGGGAATTAGGGAGCTGCCCGTTATTTCAGGCCAACAGCTCAAAAGACCAAATTATATCACAGTTCTCATTAGAACCTGAAGAGTACATATAAGGTTTTGTTGTGTAAAAGGTTGTACTGTCTGTATATGTTACATAATTAAATATTGAGATTTTTCTGTCTGAGTCATGATGTACATATACTGAATATATAGAAATGTGCATTTTATAAAACCTATATTATATTAGCAGTCAGGAGCCTAGGAGGTAGCAAAAAGTGATTGTGCTATTGTCAGATAAACCCTCCAGCCATCATATTCACTATTTTTCTGACCAAAACCAAAACACACCAATTGGAAAATTTGATGCCTTGATGGCATATATTGCTATTGAGTAAGGAAGAAAAAAGAAAGTGTGAACTTAAATATCTTTTCTTGTGTTCTTGCTTTATTTCACTCATCATTTGTTCTCGTAATAGAATAAATATGCTACTTCTCCTCTCCCCCTTTCCAAATACAGGTGCTTATGTTAGTCCTTCAATTGGTTGATATTGATGAAGATGTAACATTAATAGATTCTTTATATTTTCTCCTGATTTACGTGTCTGTGAGATTAAGATTGAGTTCCAGGGATGTGCAAATGATGGGGAATTGGAGTTATGTGGTTTTGACAACACTGTGAACATATCCAACAAGTAATTAAATATTTGGGGATAAATGGAAAGTCACTGTCAAGTTACTTAAAATGTATGGTGGGCCACTGATTACTGGGTAGTTCTGAAAAGACTAACATTGCCACTATTAACTGGCATAGCTGCATTATTTCATTTCCCATAAACTACGAGATGTTACACGAGGTGAAGTTCCTCTCTCTAATGGTGTCTCCAAATAGCCAGTTCTGCAGTGTCTATTAAATCTAAATAGTAGCCATTGAAGGAAGACCCTAGAGAAGGCCTTATAATTTCATTTTGTGCTGAGTGTTTTAGCAATTTGTAACTGGAAACAGTGTCTGTCTGGCATTGCATTACATATGTTAAAAACAACCTGTGAGCTTAAGAGCCCAATCACTGTATTAAGCTAATAGTATAATAATCACTTTTGAAATCTTCACCTGCATGGAGTAAATTTGGAAAAACATAGGAAAAAGAAATAGCAATGATTCTTTCCTACACTGGGGAGTCCAAAAGTGCATCTGCATTAGTCTTTCAGTTTGGCTTAGAAGAGGAATCTCCTGATTGTCCCCATTTAGCATGCTTTGGTTTGCATTGGAGGATGGCCTTGGAGTGAACTCAGATTTCACTCCAATGAAACTGGACTGAAAAAGTGTTCCAGAAATGTACCTTATTCACTCCAGCTGCTAATGAGCATTAAATCCACGGGACCAGACTAAACTAGTCCAAAGTAAATCTCCGAAATATGTAGTGCAATGTTGAACCCTGGGAACAGCTCTTTCACTCTACAGAAGCACTTCTGCTGGCCTGCAGTACCTGCTAATTTACATATATCATGAAGTTGCACAGACACTTATGTCCCAGTTCAGCAAAACAATTAAGCACATGTCTAATGTTAACATTTTTGATGTACAGTGGTTGCTGGTTTAGGTTCCTGGCAAGAATCAGAATGTATAGGAGCTGAAATGAAAAATGCTTGAATTTTAACAGAGAATGACAAGGAGTCAAGACAGACAGTAATCTAAGGCTGAGCACAAGCTCCAAGATGGAACATAGGCATCGATCAGTTCCTATAAATAACATGGATGAGAGGCCTGAAGTACATTGAACATAATAAGTAAAACTTTTAAATTATATCCCTGCTCTCCAAAAAAATAAAATAAAAAAAAAAAGGTCGATGAAGCTTCTTAATCCAAGAGGTAACATGATTACAATGAATTTCAGGACAGCTAAGTCAGGGCACAACATTACAAGTAGCTTGAGTCTGACAGACTGAAATGGAAGTAGGTCAAGCAGGAGGGCTGCGATACAGGGAAGGGAGAGTCCTCACGGAGGTTTGAACCTGGAATTTTGATTTTCCTGCAAGTATTTCCTGAGTTTAAAAATGCTGTTAATCAAGGTTTAGTTTGGTTTGTGGGAAAATTTACAGCTACTCAAATACCCCTGTAAATCATTGTTTTGCCGGCTTTACCCAAAAGTTCTAATAGCCAGCAGGATCCTGTAAGAACTACGTGAGAAAGGCGAGAGTGGAGGGCAGGCAGGCTCTGATACCCTCCTCAGCTACAGTGGTGGAAGATGAGATAACTTCTCAAAGTCAAGAAGGTGCACCTCCACCGGTGTAGTCTATGTGAGAAGCAGTTCCAGACTGCCTTATAGTCTTAAGTGCATGCTGTAAAGGTCAGTTACCATCTGAAAACTGCAGTCTGCTCTTGAATAAGGCCAAAGTCCTGGGACAAGACAAAGGCAGTTAATAGCCTGTCTTTGCCCAAAACCACTGTACTGCACATACAGATGTAGCAGAATAGAGCCCATACAGTATTTTGATTTAAATCAGACTCTTGTAACTCATTTAGTCTGGAACTCCTTTAAAATTCTGTCCAGCCTGTACTTGTGGGAGCGTAACTTAAATCATGCACCCCTGCCTGCACACTGTTATTGTGTCAGGCATGCCAATTAATGCAATAGAATTTCTTAATGAAGAAAGCATGAAATTTGCAGAGTAACAAATCTATCATGCAAGAATTGGTACTTCAAAATTATGCTCACTTGTATTTACAAGAATAGTTGCCCATGTGTAAGTGAAGACTGCTACCTGAAAATTGGACTAATAAATCATAAGAATTAATATTTTTATTACTATTATTTTTAAAATAAGTAACTGGTTGAGATAGCGGCTGGCTTCAAAGAAAGCAATTCTTCATTAAAAATGAGCACCAAGGGTTTTCATAGCATATTCTTTGTGGAAAACATTCTTTCCCAGTTATCTAGACTGAGCCATAACTGAAACCATCCAGAATACTCTCATGCAGCATCTCTGCAGTGATCTTGTCCATTAAAGGGTCATAATTCTATTAGCAGATCTGTTAGCATCAGAGTTAAAGAAATTGAAAAAAAGAGAAAATTTGTCACTATGAAAAGTGTTAGCACTGAACATCTACAAATTGTGGCACTCAATATTGATATGAAGAGCTTGGTAAGGTTTGAACACTAAATTATTCAAAACAAATGAATTCATTGTTCCCTGACATAAGCAATGTAATTAGAAGAGCATAACCGTAAGTTTGTAATGGCTAGAGTATGAGCTGGGATAGGAACACTGATGAATTTTAAATTATGTCATTTGAAGCCAGCAAACAGGGGTATTACTTTACATGATTTCTGAAAAAAACCCATGATTTAAATTCTGTCATTAAGTGTGCACGGGTGCTGTCCAGTCAAGTTAATAAAATCATCAGCTACCTGATGCCAATAAGTGCATTGCATTTGTAAGCAGAAAAAAAAATGGGCTAGAGATATAAATTAGGATGAGACAAACTATCCTAAATTTGCTTGTCCTCTTGCTTATGTAAGTATGGTCAACCTTTGTGTAGCCTTGTATGCTGTCTCTGATTTACTAGTAGAAGATGCCCAATAAGGACAAGGCAAGCATACACAGATGCTTTCCCAGAATATTCTCTTAGTCTCCAACAACTTGTGTCTCTGGGCCTCCCTGAACCAGAAATGTGTCTTTGATGGACACTTCTGCTAGTTTTAGTTATCTACAATGAGACTACAATGAGTTATACTTGGTAAACAGAAATGGTCCCATAGTTATCACAGAATATAAAGGAGGAAGAAGATAGCCATCCAGAAACAAGGCAATCGAGTTAGGAAATGTTTTGGCAATTTTAGCTACAACCTCATTGTCTCTTTCAGAAAATCCCRTAAGCAGCTTTGAAAAAGTGAGGCTGGAATGACTAATAAATAGTCATGTCATAACATCTCTTAAGTTAAGCAGCAACTTCAGGATTCCTGATTTCCAGATTGCTGCTTCCATCAGTAAACCTAGTGGAATCTCAATCTGCAGTTTTCTGTATTGAGTCTGTAGAGACCACTGTTAAGGGAAATAAATGTTATTTCCATAAGGTGAGGAATGCTAAATAAGGCTGACCATATTTGAAAATCTGAATACAAAGCATTTGCTTGAGACACTGTGAGGTAAAAATCAATGATGACAGAGAGGCCACCATAAGAGAGCCATATCAGTTATTCTGCGGCTGTCCACTGTCATCCAAAGTGCACACACTGTCTTAAGCACTAGCTAAGTAAAGCTTCTTGGTACCTGTATAAGCATCGGTACCACTAACTCATCAATCATCTGGAAGCATTGTACCAGGACCTGCAGTACAATAGAGATGTCCGTAGAGTAAAATACAGGAGGGAACTAATATTTTTTTAATTTTCCTGTTAAGAAAAGCTCAGGAAACCATATCTAATGTACATTTACGGCTAGCCTGAAATGTAAATGCTTAAAGTCAGCTTAAAGAGAAAGTAGAATTCCTCTTCAGTTTACACTCTTTAATTGTCAGGATTTCTATCCTCATAGACAAATGTGAATCAATTGCCTTTTTCCTGATTGTATCTCGTCTTACAGCATCTAGATTTCCCAAAGGCAAGCGGCAGCTTCCCATAGAGAAAAGATAGTTCAAGTGGTACTATTTCAGCATTTCCTGATGAAGCAAAGCTGTCCAATTTTTTTGAACCATCACAAGCAAAAAAAGACCAGATTATTTCCATCTTATTTATGTTGTCTGACTTCCTTTGAAAGCATCCCTGATGGGTTCCCCACAATTAGCCAAGACTGAATTTTTACTGATTCTCTTGAATTATTATTTTAATGGATTTTTAAAATTGTTTTGGTTTGGAAGGAGTCTTTTAAGTATTAATCAATATAAATTCATCAAATTTAATGCAACTATATTTATTTACAGTGGTAAAGGGCTTGTCCCACTGTACCTCTGGCAAAGAGGTTATCTTTCAGGACCTGAATGAGTGAAGTGTCAGTGACAGCTGCAGAAATTACAGGGCTGTGAAGTGTTTTACTGTTTTACATTGCTTTTTCTGTCAAAGGAAAGAAAGGTGTCTGGAAAGAATTCAGGTCCAAAACCAAGAGGCAAAATAAGGAAAGAACAGCTGGATAACAGAAGACCTGAGAGAACAAAGCTAATACCCCAACTGCTAATAACTGGTTTGTCAGTTTTCAGAAAGGATGAATATTGATGGAAAGACATGGTAGGCAATGAAACATACTGTCCAGATTATTTTGACCCCAAAACCCCCAATGTCTTTCAACTGTACAGGCTAAACTTTACTGAGAAGCCTTTGACTGTACAYATTACACTCTTCAGGATAGTGATGCCTATTAAAGTAGGCTGGAAAGTGTCTGAAAATGAGCTGTAACAAGTCTAAATTTTCATTCCTTTACTAACACCAAATAAAGCTTCCCTTGCATAGGTAACRTGTAAATCTGGTGTTTGTAGGAGCTGCTGTGGACATTACTGGACTAAATTCGGATGCAAAGTAAACAAATATGAATCACCTGCCATGCCCTTTATTAGGAAAGCAGTGTGAATGTTACACSTTTCAGCTTGGTGTTCAGGTGCAATGAGTGAACCTGATATGTGCAGCTGACACAAGAGCTGACATGAACTGGAAACCTGACACCTGCAGGGACCAGCTTTTTCTTGGCAGGAGGATTTAGGAGCCTACGAACACAAATGATGCCTCAGACCAAATGCTGGCTTATATTGACCTTTCATTAGGCCACTATCAACTCAAAAAATGGAGGCAAATTATTATGAAAGAGTTTACTCATTACCTCAGTCCCAAATAGCTGAAGTTTTTGTTATCAATTACTATAAGGCTCTTTTACAGACTTACTAAAGTTGTCTGGGTTTTTTGCTATTATGTACCGAGTGACTTCATATCATGTTTTTGGGTTTGGGTTTTTTTTCCCCACCTTAATGCTGAATTATCAGGTTCACTGTTATCTTATATGTTCCAGAGGCTAAACATGCACTGTATCAAGTACTTTATTTTATCCTTTTTATAGATACTGTCTTTCAATTTTTTGTTTCAGTAGCTCACAGTTTTAGAAATTTTTCAGTTCACTTTCTCCAGGAGGAGGAAGTCTAAAGTTCTCGGCAAGCTGTTTTTGAAGTTATGTTCCCTAAAGTATGGGGAGGATCATCCAAAACCTCATCGTTATCTTACAGAATTGTATTTTTTTTAATGTTTGACCTGAGGCTGAAAACAGGTAATGATTGCCAAGTTACATGTAAGGAGACAGTTTAATCTATTGGGGAGGCCATTCCAAATTCAACAGGTCACAGTAATTTGCTATTTATTGTTTCACAGAAAAACTATGAAAAACTTCTTGGAACTACAGAATAGATCTTCAAGGTCACTTTGTACTTGAGCAAGGAGGATAAAAAGTGATAGACAAATTATATGTCTTATAAGAGGTAATACAGTAGTGCTTGGTACTGGCTTGATTTTAGCAGATGTTTTTCCTATTAAAAGCTAGAATATCTGGCTCCAGTAAACACGTGAAAGTATTTAATTTACTCTTTTCATACAGAATGAAGTTTGTGAATAGGTCTGTAATGCATTAATTGTATTGTTTTAAAACAATCCAGCAACTTTTTGGGAATACAGATATTCTAGTAAATAAACAAATAACACAGGAATAGTGGTATTAATAGTGCCATGATAATAACAGAAGAAAAGGGACTATTAATTTGACCTTTCGGAATAATTTGCTTAAATCATATTTAAACCTTTCTTACATTAAGTTTTCCCTAACAATTGAGTCTTTTTTGTGTTAAGTGTCCTCAGAAATGTCTGCGTTTTCCAGGTCCCTTCAGCAATATTCTGTTCTGGCAACCATATTTTGAAAATAATGCTTTGCTAACGCAGTTACTTTGTCAGGGAACAGAAGGTATACCAAAGGGCTTGACTAAGCAAAACTGCCCAGATAGTAAATACACTCAATCATTTTTTAAGTAAAAGATTAAAATCTTCCATTGATACTCTATAAAAAGAAAGAGATAAAGTTTCTTGAATGATACATTTCTGTGAAATATTCATACCACTTCAATTATAAATAGATTTAACCTGTGACTTTCAGGGCATACAGAGGTCATTGTCTATATAGAAGAGAGCTGTAAGAGGTCTGTAACATAGGAAGAGATGAGATGTTAATATCACTGTTGAGACTTGTGGATACACAAAAGATGATGCTCACACTTAGTGAAAAAAAAAAAAGAGAATAAAACATAAATGTTTTTTAACAATATAGGCATCTGCTTGAAAACCGTCCTAAAATTGCCTTAATGTGAAATGATTGGCATTTTTCTGTGGTCTTATAATTATAATTTAGGGCTTCCTTATATATTGCCTGTCTGCCTCGCAATTTCTTCATGAGCAAGGTTCAAAGGAGGCAAGGCTAGTTAAGCAAAATACAATAGTGCCAAGGGAAGGCTGGTATAGTGTAGCTAAACTTGAGGGGTGTTGATATTCAGTCACCACCCTCAGAATACTGGAGGAGGTGAAAGAGGGGCTTAAGTCAGTGTCCTGTACTACTTATCTTAACCACATCAGTAAAAATGGTTTATCCGCTATTTATGAGCTTGCAGGGCTACTTCTTGCAATGATTAATGGTGAGCAGCTGATTCCCTTTCCCTTCCAACCACTGGTTAAACATTTGAGGCAGATGGGAGTAAGTTTCTGCAGAGGCATGGCTCAGGAAATAACCTCATAACTTTTGGCCCTTCAGGCTTAAAAATACCGTCTGCAAGATTATGAGGTATTCTTAAAAATAAAATACTGATATTTAAGAGTTTTTGTTTCTATGAGGCCTATGGCTGTACAGCCAGCCTACTTTCTCTGATTATGCAGGTTCAGAATGTTCAAAATTATATTCTGGCTGTATGGTGTTACTCGTGTTTTACTTTTGAACAGGAGTGCTTGTAGCATTCTCTAGGTGGTTAATGAAAAGTCATTATTACATATGAATATCAAGAGTTCAGAAGCTTGCTGTCAACATCTGTATGGAGGTAACTGATACTGAGAAAACAATATGGATATTATTTTCTCCTGTGATGTTGCTCTTAAGATGAATTATTTGGGTATGTTTAATGTACGGGTTTGGTTTTGCATAAATTTTGAAGGGATTGGTTTGCACTGGCAAAATGTCAGAGCAAAGTTTGTCTAGATATATAAAATAAATTAAAATCTTGTTATGGCTGTACTTCTGCTTAATGATCTTAGTATTAATAGAGTGCTATAGCAACTAATTCAACTTAAGTAATTAAATTAGAAAGCAAACTAGTCTTTCCTGGCTGATTTCTTAAATACGCTTTCATCTCCTAGTTGCTTCAGTTCAGGTAGTTTATATCTATACAGAGCTTGGAGGGATGCTTTCTGTTTTGGTGAAAAGGGTGCTTTGTTGCAATCCGAAGAGGCAGTAGGAAATGGAAATGTACCAATGTAGCTAATCTGTCTCTTAGCAGATTTGTTCATGTAACATATGAGGTTGTCAAATCCCCTGTCATCCTTTGGGCTAAAGCAGTTAATAGTTGAGTCTAGACCTATTAAGGTGATGGGGGGTACACTGGATTTCACAGTGCAGTGGTATGAATCCTGAGGGGAGGGCTGATATTTCCAGAGATGCCCAGAGGATATGTGAAACAAAGAAGGTGAATAGAGATATCAATATGTTGTTGTCAAGTCAAAGCCCCTTAGCTTTTGTGTTCATTGAAACTTCACGGAAAAATCTTCCTAAGGAAGCTCATGTTAACATTGTCTAACTTGATAAAGGCAGAGCATCTCCATAATCTGCAGGCTAGTGAGTCTATGATAAATAAGTATAGTACCAATGCTTTACTTCCCTCTTTTTGGTTGCTGTTTAATCAATGGGTATTTATCCAGGTTTGTGAGAGTGCATTGATCACCTCTAGTAACAAGGTAATTTTGCTAAAGCAAAATTCTGAGACAAACATTGCAAGTCAGTTGGCTTTACTATTCACAGTATGGCTCTGATGAAACAAAAATAATTTAAACTTCATCTGCACCCTTATATTTTAATGCAGCATTTTATTGTAGATGTTATTGACTGAGTTTCCAGTAGCCAGTTAAAATTGAGAGAAAATATTTTTRGCTCTAGCGTGAGTCAATGCAGGGAAAAAATAGAGGAGTGCAAAAACTTGCAAGTGGGTGAGCTATCAGATGTTCCTGAGGTTTTCTCTTCTCTGTGAGCAATAGCAAATATTTTATCAGGCATTATAATACCTCTTTAGCAAGTCCTGGCAAAAAGTTCTCACTTAAATTTCTTTGTTGGAATAAGGGCAGACTAAAGATTGTATGCAGTGGCAATATTAATATTGTTTGTATGCCACAGATAAAAATAGACTCCAGTTTATGTTGGAGTATTTATGCATAGAGTGGATTGGGAAAATAGTTTGTTGTCTTCTCCATTTATTTATTGAATAGTTATTGTAAGTACAGAAAAGATATATACTTTGATTGAAAATCAATTACTAAATTACTGAATATTGCTGACAAACCTTTAAAAATATCTATGGCTCCAAGGTTGCTGTCACATTACTTTAAAAAGAAACATTTTTTTTAATAGAAGATAAATTCTCTTATTAAGGTTTTGATGTCTAGTAGGGCTTTGAACCACATTTCAAAATGAAATAAGTGCTGTGTGATTAAAGCCCTCTGCTGTGGTATCCCTGCTGCAAGAAAAGATTGGGATATACAAATGAAATGTTGGAAAAGCATTGTTGAAAAGGGGATGCTGGAACGATCTCTTTAATCTGGAATTCACAGAATGTGACGTATTTCTCCTGAATTATTAGAAAATCTTTGCTGTGAGAGAGGGTAATGGCATCTTTCAGATCTCTCTATATTTTTGTCTTTGCTTTTAATATAGCTTTGTTCTTCCAGAGCCTTTTAATGTTGTTATTTTCTTGTAGGTTATGAGATAACCCTGGACTACAGTGGTGTCGAGGGTGGGATTCATCTGGCCAAAAGTAGCTGTCCAAAATGAGGTAGTTGTCTAGATTCCCTTTATAGTCAATAGGTGCATTAGGGGCATGGTTTACCTCATTCAGAAGTGGACATGTAAAATAGCTCAGATGAATTGATCCTTTAAAATGGGCAGATATTTCCAAGTTGAGCTGAAAAGAGATCCTGGTCTGATTAGCTTAACTGTAGGTGCCTGCATAGGACGCTAAGTGAAATGAATCTTACCCCTGCTGGCAAGTGATAACTTTGTTATCTTACTCAATGAAACTCTCTTAAAAGGAAATTCAGCCTAATGTGGATGGTCAGAACAAGCTTTCTAGGGTGTATTGAAGTGCAGGGGTTTTTTTCTGGCCTTTTGCTAGGATATGAATTTCACTCCCTCTGTCTTTTGGCTGGTGGTTGCTACACCTGGAAAAGGTTAATCCATATAGCTTAAGGTYATATTACCTTTAAGGGCTTATTTTTAAACTTTGCAAAGAAATGAGAAACATGGTGCTATATTTATTTAGCAATGCATTCTTGTTATCCAAAAAGGATACTCCTCTATTTCATTTTGTATTCTGTCCTGCACAGATCCACAATTCTAATCTTTTCCATGAAAAATCAGATCTCTTATGAAGAAAGTGATTATTTAATTTGTGCTTTTCCTTCATTGTGCTGCCATCCCCTTTAAAATGCTAAAGATTTTTAATGGCATAAATTACTTGACGCATATTGTAGAAGAAGAATAGTAAAAATATCAAGTTGCAGTGGGATTTGGAGTTTTTCTTTTTCAAGAACTGATTATATACGATCCAAAAGTATGGTTGAACAGTCTTCATTAGAATCGCTAAGCAGTCTGAACTCAGGCAACAGACTGATTCTTAAATCTTTTCATCAGTTTAGGACTGTTAGTTGTTTTTAGCTCTTTTCTTTTGGCATCCATCTGTCAGTAATGTTCTCATTCTGGCTAGCCGCAGCAAAGCACCATTATCATTTCATTATGTGCTAGGACAGAGGGGAAAACAGTCTTTAGTACTTACTTTTAAGGTATCCTTCAAATCCTTGGTGCTTCTGATAGCCCTTATGTCATACGCCAAGGGCATGTGTCTTGAGTACTGTAATGCAAGGATGATGGAAGTAAAGGGGAGGAACTGGAAGTTTTTACATATATCATAATAATAAGATAGATAGACATGAATTGTTGAGGAAGAAAGACAAAGGAAGTTTTGCCTTGTATATCAAAGAAGAGTTATTCTTAAGTTATTCTTAAAAAAAAGAAATTGAGGCAAGGAAATGAAGCTATCGGGGAGAAATGGATATAATGATTAATTATATAAGGATATTTAGTACACACTGCTCTGATGAGCAGACTGTAGCAAGAGATACATCCAGAGATTTCCATCAGGTCCCTTAGTATCTTATATTTCTAATGATCAAAAGAATAGTAAGCCAAGGGCGCTGACAATGTTGTTGTGCAGTAATGCATGAGCTACCCACCTATCTGCTGGAAAGGAATCTAGATGGCCTAATATCTGCTTAAAATGTTTTGCAGACAGTTTTCAGGTTTTCAGGAGTGAAGAAAGAGTTAAAGGGAGGCTCATGGATTGTGTTGTGACAATTAAAGGTGAACAGGTGAAAATGCAAAAGTGAAAGGTGGGGTGCATGAAAGTTTAGGAAATATCGATGTTTCTGATATAGAAGACGACAGAGAGAGATAAGAACAAATTAAAAATACTGGCCTTAAAGAAGGGATACTTAATATCCTTAGGTCACTGATACAGATACTGTGTCAGAGCAAGAGAAAAGGCATTCAAGAGAATTGGCAGTTCCTGAGAGACTTTCTAGTGAGGCCACAGACACTAGATACCCTTATGTGAAGGTCAGCTAAATCATGACCACTTCAAGGACTTAAACCTCAAGAAGGAATTGTATAGAAAGTTGAAAGTAGGTCAAATTGCTAAGAATGACTGTCAAAGTGTAGCAAAAGTATGTAGGGAAAATCTGAGAAAGGCTAAGAAGAACCAGTCAGCCAGGAGATTAAATATTAGAAAAAAACACTCTGCATGACAATAACCAAGAAATCCATTATTTCACTGCTTAACAGGGAAGGAGAGATAGTAGCAGACACTGCCYAGAAGGCTGAAATCTACTTTTTGCCGTGGTTTTCACCAAAATGTGTTTTAATCATACGATCAAAACTAATACGAAAGAAGTCATGATAGAGCCTAACCTGATCTGTAGGCCTTCTGTCTAGTGGATATTTTCAAAATATTTAGGCCCACAGACATTTTCCCTAGGGCACTTAGAGCACCAGTTAGAAAATCTTGGAGCCATTTGTAATTGTGTATGGGAACTTAGAGAGGGTAAATGAGGTTCCAGAAGCCACATGTAAAGCTCTAGAGCAACTGTAATTGAAGAGTAGTTATTAATGGCTTTGTTGAATAGGAATCAGCGGGCCTTCCAGGCAGTCTGCACAGGCTTTGGGGCTACTAGTATGTTTATTAAGTTTGCAGGTGACACCAAGTGAGGATGAGCTTCAAATTTATCGCAGGATTGGTTGGCTCTTTAGAATGATGTTAACAAGCTAGAGAAACACTTCAAAACAAACAAGCAAAAGGTATAATTAAATGCAGTAAACTGAAAATTTCTCCTCTTTGGTATGGTAGGAATACTATTTAAGTGCAAGAATGACAGATCTGTAGAAGAAGATCAGGCCTGTGCTGACTGAACATGCGTCAACAGTGTCATATGGTTGTGATAAATGTAAAGCTCATACTGGGATGTATGAACAGGCACCTGTATAAAAAGCAGATTAAGGATCTCTTTCACACTATTGATGATGATCTGCTTGGCTGCAGATACGGATTTTTATTCAACCTGCAGAAATTAGTGGTTTCATTTCCCCCCCGCATCCTTTCTGTGCTGGACAAGATGATACATAGTAATGATTTTTGGAGAAGCTTTTTGCAGTGCTCCCTGTCTTTAAAGACTGTGTAATTACAGATTAGCCTCAGTCAGGAAGGAGCATGTTTAGAGTGTGTTCGGGATGCCTGGTGTTGGTAACTTAATGTCTCAAAGTTGTTCTTCCTGTCACCTCCTGATACAGCCTTTTCATTAGGTAACGAAAATAATTTTATTTTTAGATTCAATTGTGCTTTTGAGGAGAGAATGTGCAGGCAAGAAGAATAAACTTAACTTGCAGGGAAAATCAGGAATTTTAGCCTAATCTTGAAAATAGAGAGCTCTGGAGCTCTTCAGATCTTTCAGCATCTTGGGACTCACCTATCTCTGGCTGCTGTTTGCTGGATTTGTTACAAGGAGGCTTTTAGCAGGTGAGTGCTGCCAATTTACACAAGCAGGCAGAGCATCCTTTTGTTTTTGTCAATACAGGTGTTGCTGTGTAAAAGCTTCTATTCCTTTCAAAAACAAAACCCAGACTCAGCCCCAAAACTGTCATGTTTCATGTTTGTTTGGTTCTTTAGAATATTTTCATTACAAAATTCCCCCCAAAGATATTTTGTTATCAAAATTAAATTGCATTTTATTGTCAACAGGTTTAATCCTGAGGGAGAAACACCAATTGAAAAGAACCTTGTTAAAATACTGTAATGGCTCGATACCATATTTTCTGCTGATTTTACCTACAGTAAGTCAAATGACTTCTTTTATTGTTGTATCTAGCAAATGTTTTATGTAAAAAATGCTACCTTTATATTGCTTTTTTAATTTAATTTGTTATTATCTCTTAACCCTTTGGAGCTCTTGCCCCAGGAAGCTTATCTCGCTCACAATTATTTGACTGGCAGAGTGGTAAATGCAAGTGCTTTTCCATTGGAGCAAGACCAAATTACACTTGTATATATTTATTGTCCATCTTTTGTTCAGTGGCATAGCTGAAATACAGACAAACAGTCTGTAGAATAAATAGAATAGAATAGAAGAAAAGATGTTTTCTGTAAGAATGCTAGTGAAGACTTCAGAATTAAAATAGCATTCTTGGCAACTGTCTTTTCCAGAAAACTATTTTGAGAATGAGTTCCCGAGTGATAATTAGATATTGAAATGCACCCAGTTTCACATTTCAGTGCTCCTTTCCAATTAGAATGGCATTAGAGTGAAAGTGTAGCTATATAATTGTATGAAGAATAGATCCAATTTTCTCAATGTCACTGCAATATCACCTTTCAGTAGTAACGGCACTGAATGATTACGCATATCATTTAGTAATAGTATTTTATCCATTTCACAGAGAGGAGGGAGTTTTTAGGTTTTTTTTAAGTGGACATGTGATCAGACTGCAAATCAGCATATAGAGCGGAGGCCATGCTACATACAAATATGTCAGTGATAATGTTACTGCATCCTGAACTGCTGGGAGTAACGTGACACCGTGCTTGCTAACACGCAGCATTTGCAGGCAGAGTACATCTTAACTGGCTTTTTAATGGTCAAAAAAGCAATTGCAAAAACCTCTTAACCCACAAGTTAAGGAAAAGATCTTTACAATTTCTTTTTGGTCTGCTACTGTGTGTAACTACAAAATGAACTCTGATATAGGTTTAGGATTAAATACTCCCATTAGCCTTGCTGGTTAGCAGGCATTTTGTATGCATCCTTACTTCTTGGTTTCTATCATTCCATCTTGCTGCAGAGCAAAGCAGGCTGTAAAATGGATAATCCCTGTGAGAAGGTAGTGCTATAGAACTCAAATCAATCATGCCAAATGCTACTAGAAATATTTCTTATAGGTCATGATTGGAAATTTATCCAGGAATTTGCATTTAAATGGCAGCTGCTAGAAGTAGAATGTATAGGAATAAGTATATCATGTTCAGGCTTTAAGGTACATCCCTTAGGAGTCTGGGAAAATATGGGGCTTTTTAATTTAACACCATAAATATTAGTACAGCAGTGCCTTGCACAGTTGAAACTGCATTATCAGATTAATCAGAGGCACCTGAGTGGGTTAAATTTGATACAGTATGTTTGTTTGGGGGTATTTCCAAGATTTGGATGGCCAGGGATCTTTTGCGTTAACAGCTGATGCAAAAGCATATTGAGATTTAACTTTGTGCCTAAGCTTTTAGGTAAGAGTTTTTCATATTTCTGTGATATTTATTTCTCTCTCTGGTCTCATCTACTTCTCATGCCTTCCTTTTAAATGCATAGATTTACTTGAGGCAGAAACAGTCTCGAATTACGTGTGTGCTAGTTCCTGGAATTGCCATGACCCATCTGACTATGTTCTATCTCAGTGTTAATTCTTATATTGGATCTCAAATGCCACTAAAATAAGTCAGGTGTGAAGGTTGCCCTGGCTGTACCCCAAATTTCTAAAATAATACTTTGGCTAGTCCTGCTTACACTTTATTCATTTAAAACTTCCCTAAAGTCATATCCTGTGTTATCAGTGCAAAACAAGTGGACCATTTCTGGTGGTATTTTGATATCCTAAACCAAATTTTAAATTTAAAAAAAAAAAGGGGCCATCTTACAGTTTTAAGCAAGGACTTCAGAAAATAGCTATTGCACGTGTCTAGTAGATTGTTTTGAAAGGCCTAAGCATGCCTAATGGGTCTTCTGTTGGTTCTCTTCTAAGGAGTAAAATATGCCTGTGAATGATATCTCATTATTTACTGTAATTATGAATGCAATAAACTAAGAGGATTCTGAAGGATGTTTTCAGAAAGTAATAGTCCTTACTTTTTGAGAAGTTGAAATAATTAAAAGAAGATAATTTTTAGCTCTAGGGTGTAATGATATATCACAAACAACAAAATTGGGGGGGAGGGGGAAGAACACTAAGTATATGTTTATAAAATACATTTTAAAAATCCAAGGAATTAAAATAAAAATTGACACTCCATTTTAACTACAGCTGCTGTTGGTTCTTTACACAATAGCAGGTTGAGAGCAAAAGATGTATCGTCTAACCTGCGTGAATTTTCCACTTTTTCTGTTGTTGACAAATGATTTGCCTTTTCTATCTATCTATCTGTTTCCTTTTTTTTTTTTTCTAATTGTGATCATTACAAAGGAAAATGTAATGTAAGCAATTGGAAATAGCAGCAGGGTTCTGACATCATTAATGTTTTGTTTGCTTATCATATTGAGAAATAAAACATTTTCAAAGCACAGTGTACTCAAAGACTGCTGTAAATTACAGAAGAATATATTTTGTTGCATGGAAATCTTCCACCTTGGTGTCAGACAGAAACCTGGGATACGATTGTGCCAAATTCATATTAAATACCACAGAGTTACATACTCAATTTTTATTCCTGTAGTCCCTGAAAAATACTAATGGGGCCTTCTTAGAGATTCCTTTCGTTTGTGGAAATAAATTTGCAGTTTGTTCCAATCAGGGCAAGCCTGGTGCTTCCAGCAGCATTTGCCTCTTTGGAAATGCTGTGTCAGAAGCAAGGACTTCAAAGTGTGTCATTGTATTGCTGCCAGAAGTAATTCTTGTGCTTATCATTCTAGACATCCTTGAACTTAGCGACAAGAAGGACAGATGGCCAGTGAAGGGGACTGACTGACTTGAACAAATTGAAACCTCGTAAGACTATCTGTGCTGATTTGGTTTTTTATGGTCATATTTTTTGTCATTTGTGATGGAAATGAGGAATGCAGACCGACTGGAATATACTGATGTATCATGGGCCACCAGAGTAATGGAGTTTATAATACATGAATTGTCCTTCATGTAACAAGGGATTTTCCCAGATAAAACATAGGTGTGGGTGTGTTGTCGTGCTTTGCACGCTGCTTTTGTTGTTTGCCAGAGTTAATATGGGCTTGAAAATTCTATTCATCAGAATTTCCCCCCAGTGGAGCCTGTCCAATGTGCTTTACCTTAATGTATTCTAAACATCTGCATTCAAATAATTTATTCATAGGCTGAAATCTCTAATCCCAGTTTGAGGTGCAGAAATGTTTACTTGGTCACTTACACTCTGTTAATCTGGGACAGTGACAGGCAGGTCACACAACATTGTCCTTTTTCCTACAACTTTTTGAACAATGGATTGCTAGTCATTTTATCAAAGAGCTAGAGGTAGCAGTCTGTGTAGATGTATTGAGAATCAGCTAATGGACAGAAAGTACCTGCTCCGACACATTAATTCCCTTCCCTGTCAGCCTGCATCATTGTAGAGTGTGCATGATGGGAAGCAAGGTCCCATCGCACTATGGCACCTGCTGCTTTTCCATCTGCCGAGCGCAATAGCTTCTTTGATTGCCCATTTTTCAGCCTAATGACTTTATTCCTTTTCTCTTTGTAAAGTTTTTACATTTTTTATTGTTATTTCAATAGTCATGGTTTGTGGGGTTTTTTTAATTTCCTCCTCTCCAGTGGGCACTTAGAGTGTTGATAAAAGAATAACTAGCAAAATAATATTCCAAACCTGTGCCCAAATTCTGCGTGCCCCAAGTGTTGTGTTTCATAATTTATTCTGATAAAGTTGTCATGGTGATAATGTCTCTTGAGAATAAAAGTGCCATGTGCGTGGCTGATTACAGGAAACAGCTCAGATGGTACATAAACTGTAAATATTGAATCCATGGGCAATAACGTTAGCCATATTTTGTCCATTTATTTATTTATTTAATGTAGCTCTGGTCATCTTGATTATGGAAAGGGTATGACAATTCGTATTTTACTTTCTGTAAACTTATATTTATGAGGATGGGAGACAGGCTTTTGGTGGGTTTTTTTAAATCCAGTGAAATAAATGTTGGCGGAGTTCCCTGAAATAGCCTTTGAATTCTGTCTAAAGCTGTTGATTTGGCTGGATTAGTCAAAGCAGCAGATCATTATTACATATCGAACATCTGTCAAAAATAGAACTTGCAATTAACAGATGTATCGTCTGTAAGTTGTGGCTTCAGATTTTGTGTGAGAGAAGTACCTTTAGGATTCCTGATAAATGCTGATTTTGTTTATTTCAAATTGGAGATAAAAGCCACACTTCTAAATATAATTCTCTTCCATCAAGGAGAAAACAGAATAATGTGTTTTTCATTCCAAACACTGATGATGTTAAAATCAAAGCATACTAGTGTACTCCTTGGAGTTCCTCTAGAAAAAATCTTTCAGTGGTGAAGTTCAAAATTACACACTCCAAGAGGGAAATTTTAGATTCTGATATGCTTTTTTTGTGCATCTGTTGTGTAGTGTCGTCTTTAGTCTGTATTTAAGAAATGCCAGATAACAGCATGCAATTTTTATACAAATAAGCACTATTAGTTACTAGCAATATTTCACTTCTTCCTGTATGTCTTTTTGCATAATACTTTTGTTTATTTCTGTTAAGAGATTTAGAAAGGCATCAACTCGATTTAAGTGTACTGGTTTTGGGGTGGGGGTCTTCCACACCTGACTTCCACTGGAGCTTTTAAAAATATTTCTCACTTCTAACTTTATGTATAGAATTTTTCAAATAGTCCTAAAGAACTTAGTGAGTGAACTTTCTGTAGTGCCCTTTAAACACCTTGGGAAAAACCTCTCCTTACAGACAGAAATTTAAGGCCTGGCACACTTATTTGAATGTTGTATGTAAATGTACTGATCACCACAGTTTTGAACAAGATCCATAACTTATCCAAACCAAGATCGGATTATACAGGGACATGGAACTGGTTGGAGATTCCCCTGAGCAGATGGGAAGTGGTACTAGTGTAGCATTTTAACCAGTGTAGTGTGCATGAGCCGAGAAGAGAACTGCGGCCAAACCCAGAGGAGCTGGTGGACTTGCAGGTGGTGAGAAGCAGCTTCTGAGAAGGCTTTTCAATAGCGATACACTGTTTGCATTGGCAGGAACATACGGTCACTAGTCGTGCAGGGAAGATGGGTCACTCAAGGACACATCTGATGCTAGACCCAGACCCAGGCCTACATCTGCTCTTTGTATGCGTTGAGTAAAACAGAGCAGACTAACAATTTTTCCAGGTAAGCCCTGTCTAGCAGGGCAGTAGCAGGGATGCCAAAGACATGGCACTGAGGTCTTTCAAGGTCATGTCAATATTAGCACAGACTGCAGTATCATGTGATGGACATCTGTGAGAGGCAGCAGCTCCCAGTTTCTAGCACCTGCTGAATTCCTAGGAAGGGTCTAGATCTAGATCTTTCTGCAACTTCTGTTAATAAGGACCCCTCTCCTGGTAAGCAATAACTTATTTATTAATGGAAGATTAGTATCAGAGGCCCTGACCCAGTCAGCAGCTTGTTTAGCATGGCTTCTTGCACAAGGTGCATGCTGACAAGAGAGAGGGGTCTGGAATGCACAAAGCCACCTGATCACCATATTATTTGGGGGCCTGTGCATCTCTGTGCACAGTTTTGGTTAGGTAGGGCTCTATCCACCTGCCATGCTGCTTCTCTGTGGCTGAGTGACTAAGATGTCACAGCAACCACAGTACTAAGATGCTCAGAAGTGCCTGCAGGATCACAAAACTGATGCAGAGCAGGAGGTGTCTACCCTTGAACTGAAACATCCCCACTGTGCTCAGGGCTTGGACCAACACGGAGCTTTAGGAGATATATTTGCTTCCACATGACAGGTGGTATCAAGCATACACATGCTCGTCATTCAGCATGTATCTTCGTGTACTCCTTCGCTCATCTGTTGCATGCTTTGATATAAATTCAGAGGCGAGCCAGTTCCTTAGTACTGTTATCACGGGCAATTCTGAAACCCTGTTCTAGGGATGGCTGTTGTTATACAGCACACATGTATCACACAAGTAGCAGAGAGTGCCTTATGTATGACTATTTAGTTTAATTGCAAATTCTTTGGAAGACTGGCAGGATTATATTGCAGAATTATGTGGGAAGATAATGACACAAGAAGAGGAGCAAGGAACTGAAATTGGGAAATAGAAGGCTTCTGTAATAAATGTGAGACCTGACTTCATAAAAGGAATGTGAGTGTTGACTTTAAAAACTTTAAAGAATTGGTTTTTTTCCCTCTACTACCCATCTTTTCCTGTGTTTTGAACAAAGGTCTGAATAAGTTCACTTGTTGACCACTGGCTCTGGCACCAGAATAGATACTTGGAACAAGCAATCCTTATCCACCCTTCACTGTGCAGAGCAGGATTTTGTAGACCTCTCATATCCTTCAATGTTGCCTCTTTCCCATGCTGAAGAGACACAGCATGCTTTCAGTTATTCCTTGCTGACTCAGGAGACACATCTGTCTGTATGTTTCAGTTGCAAATTTGTAACCCCTAATTTAAAGAAGAGAAATGCAGTTTGGCACATCATCATAGAAGGACCTGGGTATCATTGTTGCAAGCTACATTTCTGTTGTGGAATGCAGAGCTTCCCAGCTCTGCTGCAGGGAGCCCGAAGGGCTGACACTCAGGCCTCTTGCTATTTCCCAGACTTCCTACTACAGGCATGGGAGGCTGGGTGGCTCAGCTTGCAAGTCTCTTAATTCCTCTTGCTAAAAATCACCGTCGTTCTGCCAGGACTAAAGGTGAAAGACATGCAGTTGTTTAGGGTCCTGGGTGCAACTTTGTTTATGTTTTGTTTAAATGAATAACTTCCGCTTTTTTTAGCCAAAATATTGCCTTCTAATGGATATTTCACTTCTCGCTCTATGACAGAACTATTAATTTCTCCCTAGAAATTTGGAACTTCTATCTTGAAGATACTCCACCTTTCAACAGTCCGTTCCCAACATTGGTCAAGTCAGTAATCCTTTCATGACCTGTAAGGTTTTTTTCACATTTGGAATTTAACCAAATCCCCTCATCTTTTAACATTCAAGGAAAGTCATAGCTTCTGCCCTCCCAACATGTCAGTCACAAACTCCCATTGGACTAGGATTTTTCAGTAGGGCCAGGATTTCACCTATGTCTGTGCAAGAACAAATTGATTCACAACCCTGAGCTACTGCACCAGAGGGGAAAATTAACTGCTTCTGCAAGCCATCAAATTGTTATTAAAAAAAACTCCAGAAACTTGTTATAAAGTCAGTGTGAAAGTATTCAGTCCCTGACACTTCTCTGTTTCTTGTGAGAACTTGCAGTATATTTAGCTCTTTGACAAGGTTATACATTACACCTAAAAAGAAAGGGGAAGGAAACACTCCACACTGCAGACAAAGCCTAGAATTATCTTTAATAGGTGAAAGACAGCTGTGACCCCAGCTCAGTGCTGTGATGGAGAGCTGCTGATGTGACAGCTCCTTTCTGCACTCTCAGATACGATGAGATGGATGGAAGCAGAGTGGCATTCTCCTACTTCCCATTCTGCAGGAATCAGAGGGAGAGTCAAACTTGGTAAAAGCAGAATGAGACACTTTCAAGGTACTTTCAAGTAACTTGAAGCATTTGAAAGACTTGAGTTTCTGTGTTATCTGAACACCATTGACAGGAAAACAAGAAAAAGGGGAAAAGCTGTTACATTTCTTCCTACAAATGATTCAAAATGCTGGAGTTCACATATTTTTATTTTTTTTGTGCTCAGCTGAAAGTTTGAGAAGAGCTCTGCACACATTTATTCCACGGAGAAATGGGGAGGGGGGGAGAGTCACTGAAGATCCAGAAGCAGTAAAAATATACCAAACCCATCCTCTTTCAGCCCTTAGTTCAGTGGCCCCCAAATGAGACCCCTTCCCAGCTCTCCCAGCCTTTAAATGCATTCTGTTAAAAGTCCTAACCAGTAACTGTGATCAGTAAAACTGAGCTGCCAAACAGGCTAGTCAAGCACACATCCCACCTGCCAAAACAAATTATTTGGATTTTTAAAGACCTGTGGCAATGTTAACAACATTTATGAGAACTCAGGTAACATGCTAATCAGAAAGCCATGAAATCAGTTTAGAACAGTTTATTATTTAAACATCTGTAGATGTTAAAAGCGGTGGAGAGAAAGTTTTGGGGGTTTAAAATTATTTTTAAGCAAAAATTAAAGTAAACAGCCCTGAACTCATATAAAACTGTGCATCAATCTGATGTGTATGTTATAATATACGCGTAAGACATAGTTCAAGTGGTACCTCTCCTGTGGGTTGGTTTATGAGCTGAGGTTCTAGCCCTCTGTAGTTTAAACCCTTTGGTCTTGAAGCTCTTATTTGGTATTTGAATCAATTTGGTTGCTGTTGCAGACTTGCACACATTGTTCCYAGCAAGTTTCTAGCAGGTTTTGAATCCCAGAGCAGATGTCCCTTTCCTCTAATAGGACATTTTGATTTTCAGTGGTCATAGCAACAAAATGCCCTCCTTGGCCTTCTTGAAGAAAACCTCAATAGGAAAAGCATTTTAATTAAGAAAATATACTAATTAGCTACCACCTGAAGTGACGATAAGAGTTTCACTTCATTAGCGAGGCTGGGTGTGTTTGGAGAAACTCACCTGGCAACAAGGGGACTCATTTTTCAGGCTATTTTCAATATTCCTCTTCCTGCAGGGAGAAAGCCATCTTAATTAAAACCTGTGAAAAGCAGGGCATTTTCAGCTGGTAATTTACAGAAGTTTGAATAAGTCAAAAGAGGAAAAGACACCTTTTGGCAAATGGTGCATATAGATGTCTGCCAGCAAGCCTGCACTTAGCAACAGGAGCTTTTTATAAACCTGAGAGAGGCTGCTGTACTGCTGGAACTGCAGGGTTCTTCTGAGATGAAGGCTGAGGTCAGTGGTGTTCATGAGCATGTGTCCCCTGACCCAGACAGGGCCTTTAAACCCTTCCATCCCATACAATTTATAATACAGCCTATTTGTGTGCCTGTCAGGAATAATCTGTGCTGCTACAAACCAGAATTCCACGGTCCCGTATGCAGTCTGTGCACCCATCTCAGGGCTATTCTGCCTAATTCCAGTATCTTTCTGCCTTTTCCCCCAGCTTTTTTTTCCCAGCCATTTTAAAAGATTCTTGAAAGATGGAGAAAAAAAGAAAAGTTTGTTTTCAGTATTTAATGCTTGATTCGTGGCCTTTGCTCTTTCAGTCTCTTGCACTGACACATATAAACCCAGCCTCAGGCATAGCTCAAACACACACTATTCAGTCATCATGCCTACAGTGAGATCGCAGTGCAGTGTGATCTCATTCTGGGCAATTCTTTCATGTCAATAGCTTCATTTGGTGCTTGCTCCTAGATCAGCTTGAATTTTTTCACTTCTGTGGCTTTCAATGATTTGAGTTTGTGGGATTTCTCTTCCTCCCCCTTTTTGTCAATTAGAAAGACTTGGTTGTCCTTCCCAGCCAAACGAGCCCATTCAGGTGCGTGATGGGGGACTTATGGTCCAAAGTTACCATGTTTTGACAAGCCTAACTGTTGGATTAGAAGGACTGGCAGCCCTTTCAGGAGGCTTGTTAAGAAGCCTGAATGAAAACTTGTGCTATATTGTTAATGCTGGATTAAGGGAGGGTCTTTAAAGACTGACTTCATTTTGCAGATAATGAGGGAGGTACAGGCAAGTGCTGTTTGTCAGGTAGATGCTAAAGATGGGCATTTAATGGAAGACTTCTGAACTGACAAGACTGGAGCTTTCTGGAGGAGTTCAGGAGTGGCCAAGTCAGGTGGCCTTGATTTGAGTCCATTGAAGGTTTGGTGAGCCTCAAGATTTGGCTGCAGGAGGACTAGAACACCCCTGTGTTCTACCCTACTTAAACTACCTGCAAATCCTCTGATTTAATTGTTTTCTAATAGGACATAGTGATGTTGTCGTTGATGTTCATCTAACACAACCCTCTTCTCTTCCTCCTTTCATCAGTATTACTTTAAAAATGAATAAAAAAAAGAGTTGGCAGCAGTTTAGATGTCTGGGAAAAAAAACATAAATAGGAACATCCTTATTATGTGGGTGACAACTGAGATTATTCTGGCAATGCTATTTGTAGTAAAGCTCTTCTCCTTAAAATTGTTTAATTAATGCAAACACTGCAAACTGCTGGCCTGATACATTCTCTCCATTTAAAGAAGGGAAAATGGTTTGTTTTTTTTTAAACGTCAGTCACATGAAGCCAGATGTACAGACACTGAAGAAAAAATAGTGCTGACATTTCTATATGCATTCTGGATTTGGTCTTCAACAAATATCAGCTAGAGCCAAGCAGTGTGGCATTTTGGCCCCTAGCCACCCAACCCTCAATACTTTAAAATCAAGCCATGTATACGTTGTCTGACCGTAGTAGCATACGGCAACATACACTAAGCCCTAATCTTTCCTTCTCCATGGTTCCTGTCGAGGGCACTTACATGATATTTATTGTAAGTGCAAAATCTGACCAGGTTGTAGAGTTGTTCTTGCTTCCAGAAATGTGTTGATGCTTAAACTTCACCACTAATCTGTATTTGAGGGTGATTTAAAAATATWATGCTATACATTCATCTCCATTTGTAGCACAGAAATTGTAAAGAGTACTCTGAAAGATCCGTTATTTAATATTATTAACATCCAAGTTGATGTCTTTCTCTCTAAGGTCTCTCAAAGTAGACAGTAAGYAAGTAGGCTTTTCCCATTGTCCTCCATTTCTGAGAGGTGATTCCATGCGCACATACTTTTCCTTGTTTAGAGAAACAGGGCTACCTGCTGCAGCCTGTCTCCCTCTCAACTGGGCGTCAGGTCTGTAGTTTAGACGTGAGCCTGAAGAGTCGATTGTTTCCTGGTATGATGTGTCAAACATCATAGCAAAGAAAGTGCACACATTTTACAGGATACATAGTTGCAAGGCAGCCATGCCTATTAAGTGTCCAATCAGTCTTATTCTAAGATAGTCCATCAGCGTGAGCACTTTAGATGTCCTTGCAAGGTCAGGGGATAATATTCACTATGATATCCTGGGAACACAACCTACCAAAGCATTCACAATAACAAAAATACCTTGAAATTATACATGTTGGTGATTCTTGGAAGACCAGAGTCTGCACTTGGCTAAGTAAACAAGTACTGTGCTGCTTTTCTTCCTTCAAAGGAGACTGTACGTACATACCCATCGCTTAACAAGAATAAATAATATTCTTGCATAATTGCCTAAGCATTATTGACGGGACTGGTTAGATGATACACTGTGCCCTTAAATCAGCTGTTTTCACTTAATGGGTAACTGAAATCTTTTACAGACATAAAATACAAAGCCAGTTTGAAAAAAGCAAGTCACTGAATTTGCTTGGTCTCCACATGAGTAATTTTGTTTCACTGAAAATAATACAGCTTTGCTGGAAGCTCATGTTGAAAGTTAGGAGGATATTAGCATAAATTGTTTGAAAAATCTCCCTGCTTTTAACCTTATTTCTTCTCTCCATTCTCGCCATTTCCATATCTAAGCATAGACCCTTGTGAGCACAATTTTTCACTATTTTAAGTGAAGCAAGGTTTATGAGGAAGGTTAATATCTTTTATTTGCCTAACTGATATAGTTAGGGGAAAAATAGACAGACTTTTTGGCATACAATTCCTCAGATCATTGGAGATGGTTCTTGTGTTCCTGAAATCTTGTCTGTTTTCTTCCAAATATGTTGGTCTAATGAAAAGATATTAAATCTCCATACATACCTTCTTTGTTTAGATTCTTAGACCATAACAACATTATTATTTTAATACATCATAATTGTATATGAATAATACATTCTAGACAAATTATCTTCAGTTTTCTTGTAGAACATATTGTCTGGAAGCCAGAGAAAGTGCAAACTAACCTGATTTATTCTCTTTCAGTGGAAAAGCAATGCTATGTGCTACCTAGATTCTTACCCAACTCTTTTCTCTAGCTAATGACCAGCCTATTTTCCCTATCTGTGGGAGTCCTCAGAATTTAAATAAAATTCAAGTATCCATTTAGAAAAATCCTAGCTGGGGTGACTTATGATTCTCCAGTTGGCCAAAACTGTAAGATTTTATCTCACATCTCGTAAGATTTTTATATCATATTGTATTGTGCCACAAACCAAAACCCTGTCCAAAATCAGCACAGATAGGTTAAAGCTGCAGGTGGCATTGTTTCCAAATGTATTTTTGTTCAGAGTATTCTTAAAATTTCAACTAACGATAGTCAGCAACAGTCAAAGATAACGTGCAGCAAGATTCCCAAAACGTTCAGTGCTTCTCAACTAAAGGGTGGCCAGAGGCAAACCTCGCTAATCTCCATTGACACAGAGTTGTGGTTTAGGGATTTTTGTCTCTCTCTGAGAACCATGACTTGGTGTAAATGAGAAGCTACTCCATGTTTCCATCTCTGTGAGGAAGTTCAAAGATAGGAATTAGTAAGTAGCCCAGTCAAAAACACTGGTATTACTAAGCTCGTAATTGGACCATCATTATAAAGTAATTATATAAAAAAATGAAGTGCTTATACATATTTAAAGTAAGTTTTTCTTCTTGTTGCACATACATGCTGGAAGTATGTCCATGGTATAAGCAAAGTGGAATTAATTTTGTAGGAAGCCAACAACTACTTCATCTGAAAGGGGTAGCACCTTATCACCTGAAACTGATTACTGCAGGGGTCATCATTTTGAGTTCAAGATGGTGAAGGTGTCTGTATGGGAACAAGAGAGGAGAGGGCCACTGCTGCTGAGAGGAAAGGAGCTCCATGTCTCCGATCCAAACTGTCAGAGACAGGAGTGGCTGTTCAACTGGGTGTCAGGGTTATTGGTAAGATGGCTAAAGTCTCCCTTTGTCTTAACTGAATGTGCCAGCCATGCACATCTCCTCCAGCAGTAGTGCTGTGGTGGTTTACTTGGGTAAGACAAGGTTTGTAGGGAGAAGGTGTATAATTTATTGAACCAGATTGCCTTGACATCTGCTCCCTTGTACTTTACATTGCCTCCTTTCATGTACAGTATCCTAGCTTGGAAACTCTTAATGTGAAAACTAAAAAATGGCATGGAGTGTGATGGCACAATAGAAAATAGGAAAGAAAGTAATTTTTGCCATAATAACTTACAGTTATTGGAAGATTTTGACAAAGTCACCCCCCATCACAGTCCTTCCCTGCTTTCAGAGGATTTATCATTATTCTGCCCCCCCAAAAAAAAAAAAAAAAAAAGTAGTTGGAAAGTATAATTCCTCTTCTGAACAGGAAAGTGAAAGAAAAACAGTGTAGTGCAAAAACTGAAATTTTGTTTTGGGATAAATTGAAATGATATTTTCATTCAGTCATATCAAAATGTTTCAGCAAAGTCAAAACAATACTGTCTGATTCAAATTTTAAAACTGCATTCAGTTATAAGATGTAATAATAACACTTCAATACTGTAGTAGTAATCATAATACACAAAATATTTTAACTGTTATTTAAATATCAGAAGATGAACTTCTCTTAACGAAAAGTTTCAGTGATTTACCAATATGATTCATGACAAACCCTTGCACAATTCAAAAATTTTTTAATTTACTCTCTTGTGGAAAATCTTTCTGTTTAGAATTTTGACTACCTCTATCTGCAATGTAACGGACTTCTGGCTCCAAGCATTTTTGCAACATGTGTTAGTGAAGTGCTTTGAGAGATATTTAGGGGTTTTTTTAACATCTGGGGGGTTTGGGTAGATCCAGTTTAAAGCCTGGAGAATATTGAAATCATATGGGCTGATTTTCAAATTCTTTTGCATTCAGCGGATTATGCTGGTTAGATATTAGTTCTGTTTAGTTTGGTTTTGATTTTGACTCAGTCTGGTTTTAGATTAAATCTCTATATTTAAGATGTCTGCTGCATGCTCAGTGGTTAGGATGCATGTGAGCTTCTAGGAACATTAAACCCTAATCCAGCAAAATGTGTAAGGATTTTTATAATTGTAAGCATATGAGGAGTTCAATTAAATTCTAAGTGTTGTTCATACGGTCCCAGACATGAGGGCATTTAGAATTAAGAACAAGACCTTTAAGGAATACAGAAAATGCACTGATAATGTTGGACTTTGAAACAAGGCAGATATTTGACCCTAATTTTACCCATTTCAGTCTACTGTTTTCCCTCCTTGCAAGAGGTTTGCTAAGGTTTACTGAAGGTATCTACCACAGGCTGTTAGCTTTATCATCAGTGTTGTTCATATAAGAGCAATGATTTGTATCCTGATGTCACCATGCTGACCTTTGCTCTTGTCACAGAAATGCTCTAATCATGAAGTCTGACTAAATGTGGTTTTAATAAACAGACTTGCTAGTTCTTTGTCTAAACAACACTTAGATTATTGGCTGTTGTAAAATGGTTGTGGTGGGACCAAAATCTCAGTGAAGAATGCCAAGTGTTTTTCTTTGTCTGGCGCTTTATCTAATCTGAAATTTGTTAACTACCTTTACGTGACAATAAGAAGAATGGCTAGCCAAGTGCTATACAATTACATTTTAAAAGATTCTACTTTTTACATTGACTGCTGAAATAAAACTCTCACAGGCAGATGCGTAAATATGCTTTGTTATATTTGCTAAAGTCTTTTTGTGATGGCAAGGTTAAGGTAGTGTGAGCACCTTCTTGGTGCTTGGTGAGAAGAGACTTGGTGTGTTATGGGTGAGCTGAGTGTGCATTACCTTCCTCCCATTGCCTCAAGCTTTGCCATGGTAATTTTTCTTTTTCCTTATACCTAAACCTAAAAGAAATAATGTGGTCATCTTGATGGCAGAGAAATTGTCATTAAAATAAACATGATTATGACAGATATTGTATCAAAATTCAGTATGCCAGGGAATTACAAAACAGCTAGCTGCTAAATATGTGTGAACTTCAGGACTTTATGCATCCTTTGAGGGCTCATATATAAAACAGGATGCTTTTTATTCAAAAAGATTCAACTGGTTGGACTGATTACTTTGCTGTAAATAGGATGCTGTAATTGGGACTTAGGTTTAAATGGACAATGCTTCCTTAAATTCTATGGGAGAGTATTTGCACATTTGTAAGAACTGACTGTGCTGTATAACCATATTATTTGGTGACTGGTTGTATTAATTTGGTGACTCAGCTAGATGGTTTTTCTGTTCAGGATCACTGTTAATCCACTGATTTTTATTGACTCCATTTCAATTTTGATCTTTACTTGTACCATCTAATTTCAGTTTAGTAAAAGTTTACAGTAGACAACTGTAGCAATATATTAGATCTTAAGTTTTCTCCTTTTTCAGCTCTTAAAAAAGCTTGTGAAAAATAGACAGAACCAGTTATTCTTCCAACATAGCAGCTTGAATGAAAACTTCAAGTATCTAAACAAATGAGGCAAGGAATCTGAGGGCCACTTGGATTTTTGTCAAAGGATATATAATTTGGTATAACTGGGTTATCAGATCAGAGACTTACTGTCCAAATCAAATGTGGTAGAAAATGCCTTCTGTGGTCCCAGAGCTAAATCAGAAATGTTTAGGCTGTTACGAATTTACGAGGGTTTTGGAGGGATGTAAATCAGGTTTACAAAACTTGTTTCCAACTGTAATTACTTCATAAAAACAAATGATACAGTACTGCACCTAGGCAACAATGCCAAACTAACAGCGCAGAATAAAGCATGCAAAAGAGAATGACACATAAGAGATAAGTAGTCATAATTTGTTTGCAGGCTTTGTTTCATGATTCTGTAACATATTTATCGGGAAAAAGCAGAGGGATTTCAAAGCAACTATTCTGGGCACTCCTCCAGAATTAAGTGCAACTGTTTATGCCTTAAAGTCAATTATTTTTCATGTTTGTTCTCTAATCATTCATTATTTGTAGATGCCACAAAACAATCCATGAAGAGCTGACAGAACAAACATTATTCCCTGTAGATTTTTTTAAAATATTCATCATATGCTTAAAGTTTGTATAAGGTAGTTCTGTGAATTCAGCAGTACTGAAGGTGGAGAGGGCAGCAATGTGTGAATTTAAAGCCTTTTGGCTTTAAATCAAAGTCTTATTTATTTTTAAAATCGCTTGGTTTATGTTTTCCCTTTCCTTCTGGCACATGTTACTGTTGGGATAAATCTATTAAAATATGGGCTGAGTCAGTGTGAATCTATTGCACTATGATCCTTTTCAAATTAATATTTCAAACAAGGATTTATCTCTGCCACTGTAATGGTACAAATACCTTTGTCCACCTGATGCTGGTTTGCCTGCTGCTGGATCCTCACCTTGAGAATTTCAGTAGTGGCTTAATTATTAATAGGGGGCAGATATGATCCTTAGCTCCAAAGAGAGTTTCAATGAAGCATGCTCACAGCAATCATTATGGTTTCCAATTTAGTATTGTGAGCTTTGGGTAGCCTGAGTAAAAGCCCAAGTCATCCACATTTTTACAAGCGTTAATCTCAGAAAGTTGTGTTAGATTTATTGCCTGAAATAGGTATAAAAATAGCTCCGATGCGTCCCTGTGGGTCCATACCAGTCAAATAGAATGTACCAGCCAAAAAACATTTCAGGTGCCACTAGATGACAGGTCTGTATTGCAGCAGTACCTCTCCCTTCAATAGTTAGAGCAGATTTCCAGGACTGGTATATCAAACCCTCCATATAGGATCTTGTAGGACTGGCTGACTGAATGATGCACATGACAAAAGCCCTCTGTTTTGTTTCCTGCTGCCTCTAGTTCTGTAAAAGCAGAGAGAAACAGGGGGAATAAACAGTCTAGTTGTGCCTGTTAAAACTTACCACTCTCTGTAGTAGAAGAGAGAAGAAATATACAGACACAAGGGCCAGAGCCACTAGTGGGACAAGAACAGCTGTGGCATTGTACAAGAAAAGAAAAGAGGAGGGGGTAGTACAAGAATAAAACCAAAAAAATTCATGGGGAGAGAAAGAAAAGATGTCCAGTAATAGAGAAACATGTGTAAGAGAACAAGGGGGGCAGCAGGGAAAGACCTACAAAAGGCCTGTTTTCTACTTGACTGCCCTTGTTTTGGATGCAGACTGCTTTCATACAATAAGACGCTGGCATTTAGAAATAGAGTTCAATAGGACTTAAAGGCAGCTTGTATTTGAAAAGCTTTACTATAAGCCCAGTCCTTCTTTCCTATCCCAATTTTGATCATCCCAATGGAGAGCCTGATCTTGCTTTTCATTTGGGTATGGGGCAAGCAGAAATTTTTTACTGGAGTAATCAGTTCATCAGTAGCACTGAAGGCACCTAATTCAACTTGTATTTTCCAATGTAAATCAGGGAAGATGCAGATGAAATAAAATGAGTGTGAGAGGGGAGTAAGAGTCTGGATCCATTCTCCTTGTAGAGGCAAGGAATGGGAGTCAGTGTGCTCTGGCCCGTGCATCTCTGCTAGTGCATAAACCCAAGTGATTTGCCTGTGATGTGTAATAGATGGACAGCTACTGGCCACACCCGTTTTTTTCTGGGGAGGGTGTTTCATATTCAAACCTCTTTCTCATCCTTCAAAGCTATTTGTGATGACATCTTCAACCATAATTGGCCCCATTCTCTTTCCATTTAAATCAAGGACATAACTTCAGTTCCATTTACAGTCTTTATGTCTAATAGCTGCAGATGGAAATAACAAGCAATAAAATCACAATAAATCTTTACTTATTCCATAAAATCACAAGCCTCCAGTTGTTCTCTCAATTGTATGGTGTCTTCTGATTCTGTTTTTAAGGGAAGGTTGGGGTTTGCTTTTGAAAGGGTTAGCAAAGGCTAAATTCCTTGCAAAGAACAATGTGCTGAGCAACACAATGGCCCATCACAATGACTGACACTAACCCAGGATATGTAGCTCTGGTTCCCAGTGCAAACTTTGCCATATCTTGCTAGTTTAGGCTCTGCTAGATAATATGATATCTAGGACACATTCGTACAAGACACTTTATTTTGTATCTCTTAACTGTTAAACTAGATAAAAACAGGAAATGTAGCAAAATGCTAAATAAATGCAGATTGCATATTTTCTAGAGTATTATTCTGTTAGCCACCAGCATATTCAGCTTTGAAAATAAGCTGTTGCACAGGGATAGTAGCTAGTGTCCATGGGAATTTTCTCACAAATGAAACTGGTTTACTTTATGTATTGATTAAAATATTGTTTAAGAAATTTTGGAAAGATGAGTATTGAGAGGACAGTCTAATAATTTAACCACCCAGCTTAGCCCTCTCTATCCCTCACAAATTCCAAAAAAGAAATGCCCATAAAATACAAGTCTAAGAAATGTCATTACAGCATTGGCTAATACAAATTGCTTGATGCAGCAATGTCAGTCTAAGAATGAGTGATTGCTCTGCAGACAAGTGTTTTCATGACTGAAATAAAGAGATGCTGGGGGCTGAATCACCTGCAAAGTGATGGGTGGATTGAGTACTTAGATGCCAGCCTGAGTCTGGTATATACCCAGGAATCAGAAATGATGTTGCTAGGTAAAGTGAAGTATTACAATAGCACTCGACCTTTGCAGACCCGTGGTTAAATCCACTGGAAAGGATACCATTTATTACAATAATTCTCATTAAAAACGTGTTTCTACTTTTCACCCACTATGAACATTAATGTGGGTGTAAAAATACAGCAAATTAGCACACAATGAAATGTAATTCAGAGCAGAGTCTGCGGGGAGGGCAGTGCTGCTACCTTCTCTCTACCTATAAGATGGAGTTAAATTTGAGTCCTGTTTTGATCCCATAACTATGAACCTATCACCTTTCATAGATGCTAGTTTCATTTAAAAGTAACAGCTTTTGAGGAAAAAAAAAAAAGAAGAAAAGAACCCACAAAAAAATCCACTCAATTCATCCAACTGTTTGGTTGAAATAGTAGCTATGTTCATGCTGCAGAAACACCGATTTTGTTTTCTGACAAGTTGGAAGCACAGAGACTATGGATGTAGTTCTGCTTATGCTCTTCCTTCAAATAAGGTATAATCCAGATAACTTCTGTGAATGAAATTCTGGCCTCAGTCCACTGAAACTGGAGGTATTCAGCAATGTTAGGAGAGCAATTGCAGGTGTACGCTAGTGTAAGTGGAGAATTCAGCCAAGTAGATCTGTAGAACTATAAAAGAAAGTGTAAAAGTGACTAAAATCAGGTTCAGCGTGTAATGCCGTATTCAGCTAAGCTCATCCCGTAGCTTCCACACATACTCCTGAGGTCCCAAGCACAAAAGGTAATGCACAGAATGCCAATCTTAACTCTGAATTTCTTTGATTTGGCTGGCAGGTGTCATGATGACCTGAACATCATTTAAGCTGAAAACAGGTTTTTTTGTGTATGTTAGTCTCTTGTGGCATTATCGTACATTATATACAACATTCTAGATGTGGAGCGATTTATCTATTTTTATAGAGGTGGTAATATTAATTTTAATGTTAGCCTTTGGTATGACACAGACTTTGTCTTCATTATTCTGAAATGTTGTTTGAAAAAAAACCCCACAAATCCATTTATGTTTTCAATTTGCTTTGAACTATTTTTCAACAACTCAGGTCAAGACCTAATTTCTACAGCAATCTTCACTGTATTTTATTGTTCACCAGCAACTTGTACATGATTAAGGAATCCATCAGGAAAATTCTCTTTTTATTCTTTCTATAACATCTCTTTTCCCAATGTCCCACTTGCAGTATTTTTTTTTTTTTTAGTATGGGAGCTGGAAAAAAATTTGAGGATGAAAAATGGATGCTATACTTCAGAAATTGGCAAGTTCATTTCAACTACCTTCTTCGTAATTTTGCATTTTGGAACACAACACGATATTTCAATCTTATACATGTGCAAAACCTCATTCAAATGTTTGCAACACAGTGTCTGCTGGAGTTCTAATAAGGTACTATTTGCTTTCAAGCCTAAGAATCCTGCCAAAAGTATTCATGCTGGCAAACATCTGAGTGACCTGATTCACCAATTCATCTGTTCATAAATAAATATTTATTTAAAGAAATACATTTTTTACAATATATATGTATGTATGTCTGCATATGCACACATGCATGTCTCTCAAACACAGAAGCCAATCAACTTTTTGAGGCTTAAAATTGGATACCTCTGATATAAGGTTTTTGTGAGTAAGGAAGTAGCCAAGTTGTCCAAAACATCAGTCCTTGCTGGTGTGTGATGGAAAAGAGTGTGTACACATGTTCAAAATGGAGAGCTTTAACTGATGTCTTACTTAATGAGTAAGTTCACAAAAATTCTTGTGTTGATAATGTGCTGTTTGCTGTTGATTGTATGATGTATAGATCCAAAATTGCCATCCCAGATTTACCTCTGCAAACATTATTATGCTGTGATTTCTGCAGTTGAAATAAACTGTGAGGATACAAACTTCAATTAGCAGTAAGTTTAGTAAAAGATTTATAACATCATAAAAGGCATTAAAATTTGGATTTTCAGCTGCAAAAGTATGACAAAGTCTATTAAACTCCATTAACAATACCTGTAGTATCTGACTTACTCGTAGTGAAATGTCTTAGATGTGCCGCTATAGTAAAGTGCTCAATTTACATATATACTGTATAGACATGTACATAAATACATATACCCCACCAACACAAAGCCTAAATAGATCAAGTTATAGGTGATCCATGGAAAATGGACTGTGTGCTAATTTCAGTACTCTGATACCATCATATCTGTTCTGTCCAAAGAAGTATCACTGCCTGGTTATTACACAGGAATCAGCCTTTACAGACCAGTTGCAGACTTGTTTGATGACATGAGCAAGGAGGAGTTGTCATCTTTAATCTATGGGTTCCCACACAATTAAAGAGAAAAGAGCAGACAGCAGGTTGGACTCAGACTGATGCCCCAGTCAGGGTAATTAGTATTGTAAAAGATGTTTTCATGGGCTAGGACTCAGCACAAAAAGCTCAGGATTCATAGAAATTTATTTGGGGGTTGATTATCAGAGGCTAGGACATTCCATCAAAAGAACACTTTTGGTAGTAGCAGTGTTTCAGGAATGCAGGAACCATAATTACCTTTTAAAGCAATTAATATATTTTGGACCCTATTTAGGAGGTTGTTAAATCCTTGTGGGAAAAGGTATGCCAATTTTGGCAAAGGCCGTAGGCAAAGCAAGGAGGAAGCTGTGCTGTACACAGCCAGGAACAGAGCACAATGATGCCTTAGGAATGATGGCACTGGCTGAGACATCAGGGAGATTCTGCATCACCTCCTCTTTTCCAAGCTCCAGGAGATTTTATATGTTTATGACTTCATGGAATCAGAATCAGTTTTAGCAGTCTGTGGAACTGAGGCCTTTTTCTCTTCCCTCTCTTTTTGAGCTCTTGTTACCCAGCGGTCTTCAGCTGACTTCCATCACTCGCATATCTCAGAGGGCTTATGTTTCAAACAGTGCTCCCAGGCTGATACCTTCTTGAAATTGTGTATAATGCAAAGGAGTTGGTATCAGCACAGCATTTATCAAAGTTAAGATGAAAAATCACTTCTTGGGATTTCTCTGAGAATACACCAGGTGGTGCCACGGATGTTTGCTGAGACAATGTGTAATTACTTTTCTTGTTCTGCCAGAAAAGCTTTAAAAGGACACATGAGTTCTGCTTTATCACTTGCCTCCCTCTTTTCACTCATGCTGCCTGCGACTCACTTGGACTCTATTCTGGAAATGTCTCTGTGCTCAGTGGATGTGACCCCAATTACTCCTTCTTGCTTTTTCTCCTTCTCTTCCCCTCCCTAAATGCTGCTGGATTTTCTTCTTTACATTATGACTAAGAGAAATAACACCCTGCCCTTCCCAATAACTCAATACATGAATCTGCAATCTGCCATCTGATATGAAACAATTTAAGCCATATAGAATGGCTCTGTATCTTGTTGCTTAGCTAATCTGTTAATAGAACTGAGTGGACAAGGTTAAAAATAGATCCACCTCTTAAAGCAACAATAGTTTCATTTTAAATGAAAAAGTAGTTTCCATTGATTCTGCTCTTATCGTGCTGGAGCCTTCTGATTCTGTACATGTCTAAATTAATGCAGGTAAAAGGCTCTTTTGAATAGTAATGTGTTTTCCACAGTTGCTCCTTGCCTAGCTCATCTTTGGTTGTCATGATGATCTTGTAGGGTCCCTGTCCAGTCTGCCGCTGTTCCTGCTCCTATGCAGTGAAATGTGAAATTGCAGTCTTCTGCACCAGGAGTGTGAATGGCTTGTACTAAAGCAAGCATTGGTGCGTGTAATGGCAATGGCCATGAAAAGGAAGTTTTGCAGCAAATCGCCCTACGCACAAGGCATGGGAGAAGGTCATTATAGGGCTGATACTTGGAGTGAAGTTACAACTCATGTGTAAAAAATATTTTATCAGACTCGAGGCTGAAGCTGACAGTCATTCCCTTTTAGAAGTTCTTCACCAGATGGGGTGAAGGTCATGTTCATATTGTTGATCACTTCTTGACTGATGATCTAAATGATCAATTACATATTTTTAATAGTATGCTTGCGTGCATCCAGCCAACTAGCTATGACTTTCTCTAATCCAAATGCCATCTATAACAGACTCGCCATGTGCAGAATTTTTTTTAGGACAGAATCACCACCAAATTGCAAAGGTATTTAGTAAGCACTGGTTTGGATTATATTCCCTAAATGTTATAAATCTCCAAATTGTTCTTCTTGAGAAAGGTATTTAAGTTCCAAGATCATTTAAAGCTTCTGATAAATAGGACACTGTGATAGCAGGAAAGACCTGAAAAGAGGACTTTCAAAGGGCCATTCTCTCAGCAGTCACAAACAATTTAAGGAAGCTCCCCTATTTCTATCTCTTACTGGAACTTTACATCTTTTCAAAAAGTGTTTCAGTTTGGAGAGAAAAAAAAAAACAACCCCAAATCCTGCTTTTGATTCTGAACTGTATATTTTTAAGACCACAATTGTGCTCAGCTAGTTGAGTACTTTATAAAACTTACCTGGTAGCCTTTGTGTATGGCGTGAGAATAGCTCTATAGTGTTTTTTCCTCCAGTCTTTTCTCTCTAACTCAGTTTTACAACCTGTTTTCTTTGTGTTATTTACCCTTTTTCCGACCCCTTCCCAGCAATCTCTTCCAAATGGAGCTCAAACCAAGGACAGTTTACTTAGAAATGAAACCTTCAAACTCAGGCTCCCAGTGGTTTTTAACATCAGTTTAAATGACCTCAAACATCCCTAACAAGAAATATTTTGAAGTGGCATGTAAGCCTCATGCACTATTTGGCCTGGTGATGGAACTAAAATAAAGTTTTGAGCCACCTTTTAAAAAAACAGCCCTGTAATCAGGACTGGATTCAGCTACGCTCAGGATAAGGGGCAGCTGGAGTAACTGTCTGCTGCAGTAAACAGTGCAAATGAATGGGCTTAGTCCCTTAGTGAATCCATGCATACTTGTAAAAATATAAGCTTATAAGCACATGTTGGCAGAAGAGAAAGAAAGAAGCTATTTATGTGCTTAGAATTACATGTGTACATAGCCACTATGTGTAGCACAGAGGAGATGTCTGTACTGTATCGGTGGCACAGTATATTTTCCTTGGTATATCTGCTCATTTGGCTGACAGCACAAAGTTAAATACAGGAGTGGTGTTAGGAAAGGGGAGCTGACAACAGATGAAACAATGAAAGAGAAGGAAGTAACTCTGGGATTGATACCAGTGTCCTTGAGATAAACTGTAGGTGAGATGATAGTGTTTGAATGTGATGCTTGATGAAAAGAGACATAATATACACTACATACTTTAACATGGAGTTTGGAAGTTTGTTTAGAGAGACAAAGAGAATAAGAGCTGAATTTCTTGTCTCCTATGCTGCTAGTATCTTTCTCAGATCATACAACCCAAACTAGTTCTTCAAGGAACATTCCTTTTTCAGCACAAGTCTTAGAGCTCACCTGTCTCCAGGCAATATCAGTCAGTATTCACCAAGAAAAACCGATCATCAGTCTCTGGGACAGATCTGTTAATATAGCACAAAAGACTAGGTTCAAAAGAGCACCAAGGCATGAAACTCCCTTGCCAAGGTGAACTGTGCAGCAGGTTTTGGGTTGTTAGCACTTAGAGAAGTGAAGCGTTCAGCAGTGCCATGGAGCTGAGGCAACAGCTTCTGTAACATGTGTGTGACAGAGATGCTCTTTTCTAAACTTGGGCAGAAGTGGCTAGGTATAGGCCTTTCAGAAGGATGTTGCAGGTCCTTGCTCCCTGAATTTGTGTGTATTTGCACAGATAGTGTGCCTATTTGGAAGGATTATTTTGAATTTCTGGATGAGCTGCTAGTCACAGGCAGTTGATTTCACTCTTAACACTGTATAACAACGTGAGATGCAACAGTTTCATCCAGAGAGAGATCAAATTAATGTAACATGCCACCTGGGATCCCATAAGAGAAAATGGGAAGCTAGTGACCCTGTAACTACAGGAGGCTGCTGAAAAAGCCTAAGTAGAGGCCTCTAATGTGAAAGGAGCACAATGTGAAGGACCTCAGGTGCAGCATCCCCTCAGTCCTTGCATACAGACATTGTGTGCGCTCACAGTAGCAGCAGACACATTGCCACTGCATATACACAGAGGGGACTCTCTGGAAATGTGACCTTCTATGTCTCATCATAGGGAATTTGACCCAGAGGTACTGCTGCAGTTATACACACTCATAGTTTCTTCTTCCATGAGTTTTCTTATCAGCTTATATGATCTCATTTCAGTACTTTCAGTGGATTCTCTGTTTGCTCACAAGGCCAAGAGAGGAAAGAAGAAAACCTTCCTGTTCCACACACACACTGGTATGTAGATAAAGCCCCACATTCTTCAATCAGATTTTTAAAATTGGAATTTTCCTGCTGTTACAGTTTAGCCTCAGGCTGGTAATTTGGTGCTTGCTTCAGTCACTGGGGTACCTAATTGGAAAAAGTACAGAACAGAAAAGAGAGTCAGGAGGGGAGGGGTGGAGGTGGATCACATTTATACCAAATAACCAAGTCCCCCAGCACACAAATTCAACCAAACTTTAAATATCCATTTTTTCCCCCTGAAGAGAGTAGAAGAGAAACAAAGAGATTAGGCCCTGATGACAGAGTCTCTAGAAAAGTATGAAATCTAATAACACTGACTTTCCATCCAACCTCTCACACATGTATCAGAGGAAAATATCCCTTGCTAAATACAATGAAAGTTCAGTTGGGCAGAGTTATTTATTTTCTTTTTAACACTGCCATTCCCACACACATGAGCATACTTGTTCTATCTGTGCACGTATCTACATAGACGATACATCATTAGTATACATAATTCACAGGGGCTCAGTGCAAAAACTAAAGAATTTTCTCAATTTTGGGCCAGTTTTCAAAACTGAAAATGAGCCACACCAGTGCCACCTACAAACTTTTTCTCTTGATGTGGCTAGGAGTGTGGGTGGATGTCACTAGGCTTTAAACTTCTTTGGACATTATTAGAAGGCTCCAAGGTTTCCTTTCACCCTATGAAAGCTGTCTTGTAGAATAATACGCCCTTAGGAGCCCAGCATTATGTGAACAGGACTTCTGGGATGCAAGGACTGAGGGGAATCCTGCATCAATGGTCTCTCACATTGTGCTCTTCAGATGAGAAGCTTCTATGTGGGCTACTTAAGGAACTGTGGGCAGGCAGCATCTCTGGAGACCTGCTTTGTTGTCCACGTTATTTTGGCCCTGAATTCCTCATCTTCCCAATTTTATGAAGCTGTTGCCATGGTGCAGGAACTGCATCTCTGTGGGTACATATGTATATATGATACCCCTGTGTCTGCTTTAGTGAGAGGGGAAATTTGTCCCACAGCATTCACCAGCGTAGGTTTAAGAGAATATGTTAGTGTAGCAGGTGTAGTAAATGGGATTTTTATTATACACTGTTGTAAGCAGGTGGCTTTAGAATCCAAGTCTGTTGTATCTTTTGTTATATGTGTAAGTTTACTTAGCAACTTGTATTAATTGAAAGAAATGCTTTTACTCAGCCAGGAGTTATTGACCACTTTGACAAAAAATGTGCACTCTACAAAGCTTAAATTACATAATTGTTCAAGAAGGACTAGTACCTCCTGTGGCATCTTTAGTTAGAGGAAAGAGGTAGTTACATTAATCAGGACTTCTGAGGATGCTGATAATGATAATTCTTTTCTAATGTACTGATATAACTCTCAATTGCTTCATATTAAGCTGAGAAAACGGCAAGAGTTAGAAGATGGTACACATTTTAATAGAAGCAATAATTCTGCTTGAAGGGTTGTCTGAATGCTGTGCTGGGGAAATGAAACCAATAGATCCCATTTTACTGAATATAGCTGTGTAGGAAGAAAAGGTCATAGTCCTGGGCCTAATTCTGTTACTGTTTTAAAGCTGGTGTTAGTATTTTTCAATTTATTTTATGGTTTTAAAATGGGGACAAACATATAGATGTAATAATTACTGCAAACTACAAAAGGTTTTCTTTGTTTGGATCATATGCTATAAGCTTATTAGCCAGTGTGACTCAGCTGCCTTCTGCTGTCCTCAGTTACGTCAGTTTACACCAGGTAAAGATCCAGCTCACAGTATTTCTTTCCTGCTGATGATTATTTTGTGCTGATGGGCTATTAGCTATTATGGGCTACTCAGCTATCTAACACACACTGCATTCATCCCCAGAAGTCTTGCTAGGTGAGTAGTAACAAGTAACTGCCTTTGAATTTTCATGAGCTAAGCATCATGGGTCAGATTCTCATTTAGTCTAAGGCACCTCTAGATGCTGTGACATTATAAAGTGGCCTTATTGTGGATATAAAATAACCCTAGCCTTTTGAAGAATGATGCCATGTGATTTCTCATAGCTCTTTCATTTACCATAAGCACTTTGCAGTCTGATCCCATTTTCCTTTATATAGTTTCCTTTTGGGAAGTCTAAGTGGTGAAATCCTTAACACAGGCCTGTGGCTGGTAGCCTCCCAACCTCAGAGGAAAGTGATCCCTGCCAAACCTCATTAATGCTGTCTGTTAGTAAGCAGTATGTCGTCAGGTTGTCATTGTTGTTACAAAATCTGGACCTCTTTTAGTGCTGTAGCAACTAGTGATGATGTTTAATAAATAATACATTATTGGTCAAGCTACTAGTTGAGGAGATGTGTACAGCTTTTAATTAGTGTCTTCCAGTATTCTCCCCCTAATTAAAAAGGAGTCCAGAGCTCAATTACCATTTATAGAAGATAAGAATTGAAAATACTGTAAAAACCTCAAACTATCATTATTTTCATGCAACTAAAAATGCATCCAGCTTAGATAATTTGAAGTCATAGGTATGTAAAATCATCACAGCCAATAACTGGAATGTTTTTGGCTGACAACACCCTACTTTCTGGCATTGAAATATTTGCCTATTCTCATTGTTAGGGTGACACACTATAGAGAACAATCTGAAAGGTTCACGAGTTAATAGGGTTAATATACCTGGCATGCTGTACATAATTCCTTAAGGAAATTCTTCCTCTCCACTAATTCTGAAGTAGTGCTATTGCATACCTTTCACCATTTATAAGGCAGTGTTGTCTAATTGTTTTCCATGAGAACAGAACTCAAGAACTGTTGGCTTCAAATCCCTTGTCTATTCCTAGCCCATTCTGAGTCTTAGTACCTCAGTTTTACCTCAGAAAAAGTAAGAATAACTAATTAGACCAATTCACAAGGCTTTGCAAAAATTACTGTACTCTTTTTTAAAAAAATTATTTTACTATATAATAGAAGTGCTAAGTGTTCTATAGTAGCATCTACAACAATGCTATAAGCTTGAGTAGAAAAAAAAAAGATATCATCAGAACTTGTGTTTTCTAAAAACTGAGAGAGAGTTGTTTTTTTTTTTTAAATATTCCTGTATTTTTCTTTTGGCCCACTTTCTACCCCCATGGGGTTTGTGCTCTACAGGAATTTACATTACTCTATAGTTATACCACCTACTTTCCCAAGGTTTCTAGGAAACTCTGGTTAAAAAAAAAATTGTGCTGCCACTACATTTTCTGTATCTATTTCTGTGACTAAACAGAGGACTCCATTCTTCTGGAATATTAATCTACTTCATTTCATAAGCATCAAAATGAAATGAGTATTTGCAAAGGTCAAGTTACAGTATATGGCAGGAAAAACATGCCAAAAACAATTAAAATTACTAGGGCTGTATAGGAAAGTCGCACACACCACATATTGCTCACAGGTGCTCTGTGTGAAGCCCAATCCAATAAATGTCAGTCCAGTCATTTACACTAGGAGAGTGCCAGTCATGTAAAAAGAAACAGAAGAACAGATGCTTTATGAGAAACAAACCCAATACAAATAAACTCAAAACTGATTATAAAAAATTCACACTAAACAAGTATTAAAATGCATGTGAACTGCATTTGGGATTTGGTATGTTTTGTCTACATTTGGGATTCAGTGAATGATTTTGAAACCTTGCCTCTGCATCTCTGTGAGGGTTTTTTTTTATTATTTTATTTTATTTTATTTTAATTCCTCTGTCTTTCTCTCCATGTTCTTTGAACTTTGGTTTTCAAAAGGCCAAAATGTCCACAAAAGTATGGTGAAATTTAAGAATTTTGTCTATGAGGGTTTTTTTGTTTGGTTTTTTTTAAGTGCTGAGGACTAAAGGTTTGACTTTAGCATGTGTTTTGAAAAGCTTACGCACCCCTGACTTTTTGGGAACTAGGACTGGCTTTAAAATCTGCTTGAAAAAGCAAGTTATGTGGGTTTAGTGTTTATTGTAAACATTTCACGGTTAAAGCTATTATCACTGACAAGAGAGAGCCAGGTTCATCAGCTACCCATGCTTTCCTTCCCTGTTGGCAAGTGTTGTCTGTATGTGCCACAGTCATAGCTGGAGAATCTAGCACAGGTTGAGAACTACTTGAGTATAAAAGTATTACATACTACTTGAGTGTAAGAGTTTGTAACTGTTAGAGAAATATTTATAGAGTCACATCTTTTTTTTTCTTTTTTTTTCTTTTTTTTTCTTTTTTTCTTTTTTTCCTTTTTTTTCTTTTTTTTCTTTTTTTCTTCTTTCTTCTTTTTTTTTCTTCTTCTTTTTTTTTCTTCTTTTTTTTTTTTTAAATGGATGTTCTGCTTCCTGTAAGCCAAAGATCTTGTAAGAGGCTATGGATTCTGCTCTGGTGACCTTTTTAGTAGTGCAGTTTCATGCAAGGCACAACCACCTCCGGATATAGGCATCCTAACCGGATCCAGTCTATAGTGTTGCCGGCCACTTCTGGCCTGCTGAGATTTCTGAAAAACTGGAATCAAATGCAGCTGAGCTGAACAAATTTTTAAAGGAAGGTCGGATGTGGATTTCATTCTTTTCTTCTTTTATCCAAAATAAATGTAGGAGCCCTAAAGGTTCTGGAATATGTAGACCTCAAGCTTGAAATTTTATACTCATAAAGACTAGTGCAGAGCAAGCAGCAGTAAAACTCACCAGATAAATTGTCTCAACTCTGACCAGAGAGACCACCCTTTTGGGTAAAAAGCTAACTTGTGTTCCTTATGCATTTAATCCCCTGCTTTTCTACTGAAAGGGTCAACAAGGGACTCATTCCCACTAGCAACTGGACTGAAGCCACAAATTCATTTCATATATGCCACCAAACAGATCTGTGATACTAATGATTTTCAGACTCTATGAACTGGAGTTGGATCTGACCCTGTAACCAGGAGGTTAAAGGCTCCAAATCCAATTACCGAACCGCAGAGATACCAAGTCACTTTTGCTTAAACATGATGTCAGCACTGATGAAAACTATAGTGAGCTATTGTATTCAGCCAGGTAGACCAGCAACATGAAGGCGAGTTGCTAGGATATGCCCCTTTCAGACAGCATATTTCATCTCTTCTCCTTTTCCAGACACGGTGTTCATCTTTCTTCAGAAAGGAAGTGTCGAGCAGTTGAGAAGGATCCTGTGAACATAAAATATATAATCCCATCCTCAGCACTGTGCGTATGTTAAGTATTTGAAAATACTGGGTGATTCCCAAGTGAAAAATTGACTACTGCACATCGTTTATTCACGGCCTATCTACGACTGACATTTGATATTCAAGATTCATGCTTAGCAGCTGGTTGATGCCACCTCTTGCCAGTCGTCTTTTTGCTGGTGCTGCTGTTCTGTCATGGCTGAGAGTGACACACACACGCACACAGACGAACAGTGGCTGACAAAATGTAAATGCACAGGGCAAGAACATGAACAGTTCTGCTTCTGAGTCATCCCTGGTGCCTTCTTCCTCGTTCATGTGGCTGTGTGATGGCAAAGGCCCAGTTTATGTGCAAGGAAGACCTCAGTTGTAGGCAAGTTTTGCGACACTGGTGGGCAAGGAGGTGTTTTACTGGAATTAGACTTTGGCTGGCAATTTGGGAAGAGCAGAGGGGGTTAAATAGGGAAAAATAAGAAACACAAAGCAAGACAGGAAAAGGTAGAAGCTTAACAGTAGCAGAACCACTGAACTGATAAGTTACTTTGATCTGTCTGATGGAGATGTCAGAGAAGAACTAGGGTTCAGCCGAATTTTGTACACAGTTAGGGTTTTTCTTGAGGATCTGCTATAGACCTGTTATGTTGTTATGATTGAGGTTTTTGGAGGGAAATTAAAGTCCCCTAAATCAACTAACAAATGTGACCTTATGACTGTTATGACTGAGAGGAAATACTGTGCAAAATCATACTGCAGAGCCCAGAACTGGATGCAGTACTCCAGATGAGGCCTCACCAGTGCCAAGTAGAGAGAACGGATCACCTCCCTTGACCTCCTGGCAGTGCTCTTCTGAATGCAGCCAGGATGCTGTTGCAAACTTGCTGAGCATGCACTCTGCCCCATCGTCCAGGTCATTAATGAAGATGTTAGACAGCATTGACCCCTGGGGGTCTTGCTTCCAGCTGGACTTCGATCAACTGATCACAAGCCTCTGGGCCTGGTCATTCAGCCAGGTTTCAGTTGACCTCACAGTACACTTTGGAATTGGAGAGGAATTGGACAAGGGACTATTGGCTCTTGTTACTTCAGAGTTGAAGGTATTCAGAATGCAAAAGCATTTTCCTTTTTTTCAGGGAGGGTTCTTTCTTTACCAAGATGACCTCTCCAGAAGACTATAAAAACAACAAATAGTAAATTTCTGAACTCCTCTGAGAAATGTCTAATAAATGACATTGCCTTGCTGTTAAGCACATTCTCTTTGCTGAGAGATACAACATAAATATGAATAATTGTAATTTAACTACTGCTATAAATAGTACTGTATACAGTTTTGTTTTATAAAATAATTTTAGTCTCTGTGGACACAGGAAAAATTCATGTGTGTTTACAATATTACTGACCATTATTCTGAATGAATTAAGATAAAGGTCTGTTCCTCCTTGGGTGAAAATCATTTGGCCAGTTTCTTATCTGGAAAAGTCTTACAATAACTGCTACTAGTATATTTGTTGTATGAAAAGAAAAAAGGACGAAGGAACATTATGTAGGAAGATACGGCACAAAGAGGAGAAGGGTAGAGACCAGAAAGGAGATGTGATAAAAAGGCAATATTTTAAAAACTTTTTAGCTAAGGAGGGTGATTTTTTTCCCCCTGAACAAAGGCAGAAGCAGTAGGCTCAGGATGTCTCATGTACAATCCTTTTCAGAAACAAGCTCATTCACTGAATGAGCTCTGCTCCACTGGAAATGTTTATTTCCACTGCCAATGGGCAGCCTCATTTGGCAGGTGAACGCAACCAGTGGCTAAATACTGCTTTATTTCCTCTATCCCTTCACAACTGAGAACTACATGGACTGCAGGTAACTGGAATGTCAAAGAATGGCAGCTGCAGATGCAATGTTAAATGAACTTCTTTCAAACTTACATCTTATTTATCTAAGTGCAAGTCTCAAATATTTTACTCTGTTCAAGTCTTCAGAGTCGATGCTATTCTTCATATGCATTTCTTCGCTTCGTGTGCTCTGTGATTGCGTAGACCAAGACAAACATAGAATCAAAGAATCATACAATCATTTAGGTTGGAAAAGACCTTTAAGATCATCGAGTCCAACCATAGACCTAACGCTGCCAAGTCCACCACTAAACCATGTCCCTAAGTGCCAGATCTACATGTCTTTTAAATACCTCATGTTCCTAGGAGTTGAGCTTGGCCTCACACAGCAGCAAAATTGCAACAATTGTATGCACTGCTTGTCAGGATGGACTGCTGTGTGATAGGAAAAGCTATTGTAAGCCAATTAAAGTAATACATCTGAAATAAACTATCACACCTTAGGAACGTCAGTGATGGCTGTTTGGAGTGAATATTACACATAGAATAACCTATTCTTACTTAATTTATTCTGTTTAAAAAAAATAGAATGCTGTCTTTTGAAAAGGCTCTTTTTTAGACAACCTAGAAGACAAAGCTTGATCCTCTATTAATTATTTCCTAGGCAAAACTGGGACTAGATATCCATTTGCAGAAGAGAAAGGGATAAATTTCATATATGTGTGCATGTATATATTTCCCACTGGGATAGACTTCAAACAAAATAATGAAAAAAAAAAAAAAAGAAATATATTTGTTTTAAAGAGCTAAATGAGGGTGGACTCTAGAATGGAAGGTGAACATGTCTGGGTTTGGTTTCTTGTTTTGGGAGTTTAATGTTAGATACAGCCTAGAGACTCCTGGGGATTATAAAAAATTGAATTTTTGTGATGAAGGATTTTATGGCATTTCTGAAGTATGAAATGTTCTCAACCATTGCTGCAAGCTCAGGCAAGCTTAACATCACCTCCTCAGCATGATTGGCTATTTCATTATGCAATAGAGAAGCAGTGGAATTTGCTTAAGATTTAAAAAGAAAGCTTCATATGCAAGGGGCAATTTACTAGGATTTAAATGTCTCTAAAGGAAAGATTTAAATCTGTATAGGAAAATATAGGCACATTTTCTCTATTACCGTTTCTAACTCTTCATGTATACACTGTAAATCTCAAGAGGAATATGTGCAGGACTTCATTCTAGAGAAATGTAGACAGTAGGTTAGTATTTTACTTTTTGCCCATGAGGAAAAGTGAAAAGGACACTATTGCCTTCAAAAGGAATTGTGCTGAATTAATTACTTCAGTGTTCTTCCAAATACTGGTGCAAACAGTGAAAATAGAAAATTATATTTATTTGTTAGATGCCTTATCTCTAAAGTGTAATTAAGAAAAAAAAATATCAATGGTGCCGATGTTCAAATTTTCATCACCAAGTGCCAGCTCGTGTGCCCATCTCCGTTTTAATTTGCATGTTGTGGGGCAATCTCAGTAGGCAAGGCAAGTTTTCATGAGCAAACAAACTGTTCCTGAGATCCATTAGATCTTATGGGTTGCGCTGTGTCTGGTCAGACCTCTTCCAATGTATCTTGTTTGACTAACCAGTACTGAGTATGGCTATCTACAGGCATAGAGAGCAGAAGTATTGCAGTCAGTAATAGAGCCTCATGGTTGCTCTAATTTACACCAGGTGGACAGGCAAATACACAACTAGCCATGGATCAGGGAAGTAAAAGTTTAGCCTAAAAACACCCATGTGCTGTTTATCCTTTGCTATTGCTTCCATTTCTGTACTGGAAGAGACTGGTCTGTGTTATCAGCAACCTATGTACTTTGCCTTCACATACAAAGAAATGCACATTTGAATACCAAATTTCATACTACTTCTTGGACTGCAGAGTCAAAACATTCTCCTTTGGCATGTAGACTGCATGTATGTCTTCTGATGGAAGGTATCCTCCAGACTGAAAAATACAATCCAGTCTCTCTCTCTTCCCCCTGCCCAGTGTTGGGATACTGAGACCAGAGTGTCTGAGCCGTGTTGTCAATTAAGCTGTAAACTGCTGAGCATGAGTTAGGGGGTCACTGCTGCACTTCGTGATAAAGTCATACTGATGAACAATTTGCGAACTTTCTTTCATGCCCAGAACTTTAAACATGTAACAGGCTTACATAATGAGATCACAGCAAAATCCACACCCCCTTTGGTGTGAAATATCAACATTGGTTACAATAGCAAACCCAAACACAAGTATCTGAGAGTTTAAGACAGGAAAGACTGTTCTGTTTGATGAGATGCACACAGAGAAAGGGATGACCTGAGCTGGAAAACAGGAGGACTTAAATTGTCTGCAGATGTTGTGGGATCTTTCTGCAGATGGTTGGTGATGCTAGATCCCCGGGTAGGGCAGGTGTCACCTGCAGGCATAGCTTTTAAAGACATTGAATCCCTGTGAAATAAAGGTAGGGGAGTTGTGAGATTAAGATTTGGAACCAAGACTGAGAATGTAATTTTTGTTAATATAAGCAAATTATTTTAGGAAAAAAAAAGGGGGTTTTAGTATGAAATAAAAACCTTGCACAGGATGATGGAAAAGGCTACAGAATTAGCATAGAAGGCTCACTGAGAAATTAATCTGTACCTTTTTTTTCTCCCTTCTTCTCCCTCTTTTGTACACCTGGCTGATGAAAAAGGTTTCTTTTACTCTGTATGAACTGTGGGTTTTAAGGTTGTTAATTAAAACTAGTGTTTTGATGCTATTGCACAGGCTACTTAATCAATTAGCTGTATTTGCAAAGCACTTTTAAGGACTAATTACTGCCAAATAATAAGTGGGTTTCTTTTATTAACCTTCAGAAACGGAGGATGCCAAGAGGAGAGGAGCCTTGTGTCAGAGCTCAGCAGGCAGCTTCTGATTCAACAAGAGCAATCAGGTCAGAGACCTCACACCAGCAGCAGGTTTTGTGTGAAGCAGGGCAGTTACACACATAATAGCTGTTAGGCTTTGTGTTTGGAGGTGCGCTTTCTTTTGTCTGTGTGGACTTGGGTTTTGGGTAGGTTAGATGGGTAGGTTAGCCTGTTCATATTCCTGGGAGCATGTGGTTCAGATACTTAAGCCTGTGGTCAGTCGTGTGTCTGATCTGCTGYGGGATCAGCACTCCACACTAGTGAGGCGGTGGAGCAATGCTCACATGCTGGTACTGTTGCCCAAGTGGGCAAACAGAAGGATTCCTAAGAGGCTCAAAGTACACCATTCCCTGTTCCTCCCACTCAACACCACTGTTCACCACCTGTAGTGGTGACAGACCACAAGAAGCAGATTTGACAGGCTCCAGTTAATGCTCCATTTTCCTTTCTGGGAAAGGACAATAGAGTTTCAYGGTGCATTAAATGCAAACTGATGGACATTGCAGAAGGAGATATTCTTTGTTTAGGTACTAATATCAACACTGCATGATGTCTGACACAAATGATTTCTGGACAGTCAGGCTATTGAACCATCGACAGAAGTGTTAGAAGCAGAGGTATAATAAGAGTACCAGTGAAAATAATGGAGAAATTGCATAGCAGTTTGTGGCTAAGAGAGGAAGGAAAACCAGGAGACATATATTCTAGTCTTGGTTGAATAATATTTATTTGACTTATCCATACTAAGCTCATAGAGTGTCTTTCTTGAAAGAAATGAAGTAGAAAGCTCCTAGGGATGTACATGGTGGGTGTCTTTGCAATATAAAGCAAGCAGCTACAGAGAGAAACATTTCAGATCTCAAAAGAGAAAGATGCTGTCATTGTCAGCAGTTCCATATTGTGAAGAGCGTGCAATACTTCACCAAAGGAGATATGTTCTTAAACACTTCCCTGAATAGAAATTAAATCATGAAATTAAGGCCTAAAGATCCAGTCCCATCTTTGGTAGATACAACAGCAGAAAGCTGAGTAATACTTACAGTCCTAAATAGCTGTATTAACTTCAGTGGGACTCTTTGGGAGATTTATCTCTAACTTTGGTATAAAAAAATTGCAGGACTGGACTCCAAGCATGCTAGGGGGGCAGAATGAAGAGATTATTATTGTTGTTGGTCCCATGTTATTCTGGTGTCATCCACAATGGCATGTAGGAAAAGGGGAGGTTTTGGAGAAATCTTAGAAATAGAAAAAATAATTTAAAAGAATGTATTACAAATCTCCCTTTGTCTTCAGTATTATCTATGTAATAAAAAAAAGGAATATAAAATTGAGGATGGTGCATTCACTTCTCTGCTAAAATATAAGTTACTTACATGCATAAGTAAGTGTGTTTATAGCTCAGGTTTTTAACCTTAACATGCAATTTCTTTGGTTTTGTGAGAGTTAGTAGGAAGATTAACATCCCTTAGATGCATCTACTGTGCTTGTTAGCCTATTACCTCTTTTAAGGCATAAAGGAATAAAAGCATAAAAGAATATGAAAAGAGCAATACACCTTGTGCCGGAAATTAAGGTCATGTGTTTACATGTTGATACAGTAAGGTTACTGAAGAACTGTTGTAATTAATAGTGTAAAAACTCTTACAGACAGGTAGTGGACTAGTTGCTGTGATCTGTTACATCCCTTTGCACTATTCCAGCAGCACCAAAGAGCAAGTAACTTTACAGAAATACCTGGGGATATCTTTTGAATGCTTGTTTTTTCCTATCCCCTTGATGTTTGTAGTCTTCAACACAGTGAGTACATAGTTATCCCCAGATATCTGGCTGGCATACTAGGGTTTTAGGCAGTGGTAATTTTGAGCAGCTGTGCCCCTTCTTTAAGCTTACCTTATGGTCCCATTTTAGCAAAGCATATCCAGATATGAAAACTGGACAATTTACTTCTGGAAACTTCTTATTTCAGTAATTCTACTGTTTCATGTGTGGAAGTGCTGCTTAGTCCAAGTCTAGAACCCCCTGTTCTTCTACTCATTAATAGTATGCCTGGGTGTGCTGCCTTCTACATCAATATGAACTGAGTTTCCATTTATGGATATTGTGCATGCTAGGCAGTAATCACTTAGCGAAGTGATTGAAAAGTAACTTGAAAAGTTGGTGTTTCTGAGACTGCAGTCTGCTTGGCTAAGCATAAACACACTACTTGTTTCATCTAATTGTCCTCTTAAAGAACCACAGATTCCCATTTTCATGAAATCCATGCATGCCACATTTCAGCCTAAAACACACTTTTACACACAGGTTACAAAGCCTTAGAGACATACTCCTATTGACTACAGCAGTGTGAATTGTGCTCATCTTGGATTTAAGTGCTGCTATTTATAAAAGTCTTGGCACTAGATGCATCCTTCCATTAAGACAGATGTGAATCAAAAGCAGATGAAGGGTTCAGAGAGGGTGTAAAGAGAGAATCAGTTCCGCAGGCTTATGAAAGGCTGGATATGAGGAAATGCACAAGAAACCCTTGCATTGAAACTCAGTTGGTTGTTCCCATCTTATATGAACTTTGAGAGTCCATAAAAACAAGGTTGATATTTGATCTCCTTTTGCATCAGATTGCTTTGTGATGGTATCATGCAATAGCTTTGCTGAGTAGAATTTCAAAATCCTCATTCAGTGTCTTGGATTTGACCCACGTATTAATGAAGATTTCATACTGCCCTTGGAAAATGAGTATTTAGAACTATCTTTGTTTCTTTGGAGGGAAAAGGGGTTTTATACATTTTTCAAGAGCTGGTCATCTTTCTCTCTCTCTCTCTTTTTTTTTTTCTTATGATGATAATAACCATGGTGACTTCTGACAGATATGTTCACAGTAGTTTTTCTTTTCACTTTCTAACTAGAAAAATGAAGCTATTACCTTAGAGTAGAAAATGGATCTTCCCCTGAATCCTGTTGACTAGAGTTCAAACAATAAAAACATTTTAAAGCCCTGAATGCTTTTAATGAAAAAAAAAGGACATGTTGACTTCAACGTTATGCATGTAACAGACACTGTTGTGGAAGATGTCTCAACTGAGCATCATCCAGTGGAAAAATATTTGTCAGGTTTTGCAACTTATTTCATGCTTTTGACCCTCCTCAGGGATGTTCTGTAATGTCTAACATTTGAATTCTCTCCCATTTGTTTGAACAAGTGTCCCTCCTTGGAATTTATTCAGTTAGTTTTTTTAATACGGCAATAGTGAAGAGAAAAATATTTTTTAAAATGTCAGGGTATAATGTGATAAGAACAGTACCTGAAACTGCTCTTTAACATATTGACTTTAAAAGCAGTGTCAACTTGACTAACAAGTAAATATAGAGTGGATGAGGTAAAAAAATTAAATACTTTGAATTGTATAGCTCTCTCTGCAGTCCATATGGTTAGCATTCACCTGTCACTGCTTGAATTCAATGCAATAAAAACATAAGGAAGCCCAATGGCAAAAGTCTCATCCTGGGATCAGATGAATAAAGAGAGGATAGTTGGTAACAACCAGCTTATATCTAATCATAAGGCATTTTATTCAGGAAAGACAGGGAAAAAAATCCAGACGCTTGGTTCACATAAACTTTGAATGATGTATGTTTCCAAAAGACACAGAACTTAGTACTTCACTTTCATAGTATAGCAATCAAACTTTGATTTGTGCTCAGAGAAAATTGTAATTCATTGTTAACAGCCGGTGCTTACTATTAGATACCACAGAATTACCAGGGCTATCTCCTATTGCAAAGATCTGTAGGAGAACCCATCRTTCTTTGACTGAAAAAAAAAAAAGTTTATTTTCCTGCTCTAATGCAGTACTTTTGAGGATAGTACATAGTTGATTGTTTCTGTCTCCAAATATAAGGATTTTTATTATTATTTAGAATTGCAATTCCCTATTTTCTTTGGTTTCTTTCTTCACAAAGTAGCTTGATAAGAAACATGAAACTTTGGATTCTGATTCTTCATAGAAAGCCAAAGACCTACCTTGGGAAGAGATGAATTAATTGTTTACATCATCGACTCACTGGAAAATAATATGGTTTCTGATGACCTTATCTTTAATAAAAACAGATTCTCAGTTACTATAGGTAGGAAAACTGGCACTGTCCTGCCATTCAAAGCCCAGATGATTTCACTTTATCTGCTTCTAATTGTTTCTACTGAGGTTGTATTAAAAATGTAAACTTACAAACTGTTGTTATTTTTGTTCCAACCTGACTAGCAGTGTTAATAGCAAAGCCTCCTTTGCTTGATCACATGGTTACTGGCAATCTGCATCTTGGAAAACTTGTACTCTGAACAGCCCTAATTAACAGAAAAATGGAGCCGGAAATTAATTGGCATCAAACTAGGTGGAGAATAGAACTCAGAGAATAGAACTGTCTTGCAGTCTAGTTCCTGACTCACAAATCTGTATGCACAGCAAATATTTCTTTCTTACCTAGATTAGAATAAGATTTCCACCTGCAGTGTGGATTTTCCCTATCTTTATTTTTTAGAACTTTTTACTAACTTTTTGATATTTAGTAACCTTTAAGCATATCCAATAATGTTTTATATATTTGATTAAACAGTATATTATAGTCATAACAGGAAAATTGGCTGGGAACTATTTGCTCTTTTTTATTTCTTTAAGTTCTGTTTGGTGTTTATTTCTTTCCTGAATGTATGTTAACATTAAGTTCAAGGCAAGGAAAGAAGCTGGAAATACTGTGGTACAATACTATTTTGGATGGAAGTCATATCTATGAGATGAAGTTCAGACCAAAAAACTATGATGATTTTAGCTGTTGCTTATTTATTTAAAGGCAGTGAAGATTAATCTTTATTGTTTACTGAGGCCAAAGATTTATCATGGAAGTGATGTTAATGGGCTCAAGCTATTTTCTTGGGACATCTAGGATCTTATTTTCTAACAAACTAACACTTCAGAGGCCTAGAAATTTGTGGTTTGGCATCTATCTATTTGAAATATAATTTCCACAGATTTGGTTTGTAGCATTTAGATTGTGATGTGGTCTAACATCAGGCACTACATGAATGCTTGCAGTTGAAAGAGCAAGGGTCTGAGGTTTAGGTGTTACTTTGAGCCAATGATCATCAAATCAAAATTGTTTTATGTTTGCTGGCTTTTGACATTTTTCAGATCCATCCATTCTCTAGCCATTTTGGTTGCTTCCTGTCACTTCTAATGTAACCCATTAACCCTGTTCTCTCCACGGCAAAAATTCATAGCTAGGAGACTGGCATAATTTCATTCAGAAGCAGTTTTAATGAAACTCCTAAAGTACAACATTTCTTTTCTGCTTCATATAAAAACCTGATACTTTTGGGGTTTTTTATGTAAGCACAATTTGAAATTTGGTAGGAAATGGAACTATTGGGAAATTAGTTATAAAGATGGCAGTCTAATACAATCTTGTTTTAAAATTTATGTTATTTCCAGTGATTAAGCAGAGTTTTAGCATTGCCTGGAGTGCTTCATTCATAGGGAATGATTGAGGAAGTAATTACAGTGAGCTACTTCTTTGACAGTGTCTGCAAACACTAGGATTGTGCTACCAGATTAAAATTACATTTACATCCCAGAAATTATTACCATTTTAGAAGAAAAAAGCTATAGATTGTAGGGAGGAAATACAAAAGCCAATCCACATGTTTAGTATAATTTTATCCATGTTTCAAAAAAAAAAAAAAAGCCATTTATGTATAGTTATAAGAAATATCTCAACATATTATCTCAATATATCASTATCTCAACATATTTCAACAGAGCTATTAGCTATAGCACAATTCTGCCTGTTGTAAGAAAGGAGCTACTAGTCTGAAGATTATTTTTAAGATGTTTCTCCATTTTTTTAGTCTATCTCATCATCATTAGAAAGCACAAATACCTTGAAGAAGAGTCTGCTTTTGGGCAGCAGAAGGGAGAAAGGGAGTCAAGGTTATTGGAAACTAAAAGAAGCAATCCATAAAAATTCTGTAACTTTATCTTCCTCTGCTCACCCGAGCACTGAGAGATACTCACTTTTCTTTTTTATCAGGGGCAGAGCTAGTACTGATGCCAGTAAGACTCGGCAGTAATCACCCTTTATTTGAATGCAGGGATTATTCAGGGCCTGAGAGCAGAGGGGCTTAGCAGGGGAATTGGTGTTTCCCTGCCAGGTTGGTGTGGTGCAGCCACACACTTGCTGAAGAAACAAATATTACTTCATTCATTTAAACATAAGCAAGCAGTTTTGGATGTAATTCTTGCTTTTACATCAGAAGTGTCCAACCTTATCTCTATGTGGGCAAAATAGATATTTAAAAGAAAGAAAAAAAACCTTCTAGGATGTTGAATCATCCAGATTTGCTGTGACAGATGAAATCATCCCTCCCCTGAGCACAAGAACTCTGCTCTCTTCCTGCGTAAATGTTGGATGCAGCCAGGCACCATAATGCAACAATGGGCCATTAAATAAGGCACTTCTAAAAAGGTCATTTTTTTCCAAATCACTACGCTTTCACTGTGGAGAAAATTAATTATAATAAATACAGTGGCCATAAATTTGTTTTTATAACCCATTGTCTTCAATATAGAATAAATTAGTCATCATCATAACAGGCTATGATATTAAGATTTATAGTCTAACTTTATCCCCAGTATTATTTCAGTGTTACACCAGGAGTGACTTTAATCTAAGTGTCTATCCTGTGAGTTATAGAAGGTGGGGAGCCGCCTTCTTCCTTTCCGTTATTAATCGCACTGTATTGCGTCCGCCTAGAGAAAATCTGTCTTTTACTGTGGTTGCTCTTATTCTTTCAGCATTCTTTCCACTGTGCTTGTGAAATTTTCCACTATGCCATGTCATTTTGCCTTTAAGGTGAAGGCCCTATGATAAAAAATTCACATCCCTGAGCTTTCTCTACGAAGTAGTTCAAAAGTAGAAGTTTGAGGTGCACTGCTGGACCATACATAGTTGAATTCTTCCTACCTGTCACCTGAAAGAACGTCAGTAGACTCAGTACTTCAGTGCTTATTTGACAGAAGTCTTTGTCCCCTTTTGTTGTATCAAAAAAGCTTTTTACTGATCTTCAAGAGCAGAAGGCAGAAGAAAGATGACCTTCTAACCTGCCTGAAAGCAAACTGCTTTGGACCAGTCGGGATTACAGGTGTTTAGTTCTCTATGTTTAGCCCTTTTTGTGACTCAGCACCTTGCAGAAGTCTTTCTACACACAGGCCCGGGAAAGTGATGARTGGTTCAGATAGTGGCAAGTAAAACTCAACTTCTTTTCAAAATGGATCCTCCTGGCTGTAGAATCTGCTGTCCTTAGTGAGGAAGAGGATTTACTTTATATTTCCACTGCTTCCTTTTAAGTGCATCTGGTTAGAAAGCAGTATTTCCTATGAACATTTTCAAGAAGGATTGTTTTCTTTCATTGTTTCATATTTTAAAAAATCTAGTTTCTTAAACCAAGTATTTTTCTTTTAATTGGGAAATTTCTTATGAAACAGTTATCATGAAGGTTTTCTTGTCCGTAAAGAGGTTTGAATGGAAACATTATATTATCTCTGCTTCTGAAGTATCTGCTTTAATCTGGGTTCGTATAGATCTGAAGAGCGAAACAGATGATAGGAAAAAATTGCATTTGTACTATTATTACCAATTATAATGCTAGCTGTCAATTTTGAACAATGTAAAAGAACTTATGGCAAGCTATCTCTAACAGCCCTAAGAAAGAGAAATTTGGTAGTTAAGAATACTGGGTGAAACTCTGCTCTGTAACAATAGTGTGACTGCTTTGAAGTCATTACAGTGAACTCCAGGAAAATTATTCCCTTTTAGATTTCATAATCTGGGTATTACAGTAAGTATGGATATTACAGAACCATCTTAAATACTTCTTTTTTGCTAATATCCAGATTTTCTGTATAAATCTGTCTTCTCAGCAAAGAATCAGTAGTGCTAAACATACTTTTAATAATTAACGCATGATTACACCTAAGCAAAAACTGTATAGATTTATAGGATTGTTTATTCTAACTTTATGGAAATACTAAGATGATTTTTTCCTTCCTTTGAAAACATGTGAAGGAGTAGGAAGAGTATTTTTGTTTCATAACCTATTTAGCCCAGCCTACACTACATGCCCAAATCAGCTCTAGCTGAGCATTTTGCTTAACATTTTTACTCTTCTTTCATGATTTTCCTGGGACCTTTGCCACTATGTTGATTAATATGCCAAATCAAATGTTGTGAGTGAGACTTTTGCTACCTGGAGTGTGAGACATAATGGCACAAGTTGCAGAAATGAACTCTGAACTTCAGATTGTTTATTAGCTTTTTTTGTGGAAGTGAAATAGCAAGACGTGGTGGTGAGAGAGAGACTCATTTGATCAAATTATTCTTCAACCAATGCTGGGCAAAAAGCAGACCCACAGATGAGAGCTACTGCTAATATGAATGTTAAGGCTATCTCTATAAGTGACACAGAAGAAAATCCAATGGGAAGAAGACCCTAATGTACAGGACTGGAGTTAAGGTCTTTTAATTAAATTTAAAGATTTTCTTCCTCATGGGAAAGCATATAATTAGCTATTTTCTGACAACTATTTGACCTGCAGATGCTTGCATCAGCTGACAGAGGAGTGCATTGAGAAGTACTAGTAGACTATAATTATGAGATTTTGGGAACCATTTCTAACTGCTGGGATAATAAGATAGTAAACAAGTATCAGCATCTTATGTAATAATAAAGACATGTTTTAAATTGGTGGTCAGAATCTAGGGCTGGTTTGAGGAAAGCAGCTGCCGCATGTTCGGTCCACTGTTACTGTCCTTGCAACTGGTACCAACTGTACTCCAAATTAGAAAGCAGCCAAAATTAATATTATGAAGTAATGTAGTGAAGATATGTCTGCATTAACCTTAAGGAGACTCTAATTAAAGGAATATGGCCAACGCGTAACTCTTCATGCCCCTTCTAACTTCAGTGAAGTTAAATCAGAAGCGATTTTGGTCCCTGAGCTTTGGGCACCCAAGTCATATTCTAATTCTGTCTAGTTCAACAAGTAAGCCTGTTACGTCATTTCAAATTGGCATTCAATACACTGTATGCTAATCTCTTCAGTCTCTTTATGCTGTAGAGGCAACAGCTAGTGATGTGCCAAGAGCTAGATCCCCAATTGGTGCATATACCATAAAGCCAGCAGAGAATAGAACGTAGCTAAATAGGTGGAGACACTAGGTACATGTCCCTCAGCACAACAGGACAGGGTGTTCTCCTTTTTATGAATCAGAGGTTTGCTACCAAACCCATTAATTTGTACATATCTTCATTTGTATCCTGTCTTAGTAGGTATCAGTAGCCATTTGGCCCCCAACATAACTACAGGGCTCATATATTAATCTAGTGTGGAGGGAAAAAATCTGAAAGCTATTCTGAATTATTCTTGCAGGAACTGCTGTACAGTAGCAGAAAGCGTTATAAAGATTTTGCTTTATAGAAATGAAAACTGTGTTTCATCATCTCTGAACTACTCACTTTAGAGACACAAGAAAGTACAGTACACTCAGAGAATGCCAAAAGGAGATGTATTCCAAAGCAGGATATTTTCCAAGAAATCAGATGATTAATGTAGCAGAGGTTGCTGTTGATTCCTGTGTATGTTGGAAATGCTTTGAAATGAACTAGATTTAAGCAGGTACACTAATGGTTTTATTCTAAGTGCTTGAAAAAGGAGGTGGTTTGTTTACTGAATAAATTTGCAGCTACTGTCATTTTAATCCTGAAAAATTGGTTTGGAAAAGGCACCTGGCCCTTCCAATGTGCAAATATAAAATGTGAAGAAGCAATTACAAACACCTTCCCCTTTCAGCAGGGATAGTCTAAAAGTGAAGCCTCTTTTTGGAAGGCTTCTGAAGACAGAAGCTTTACAAGACAAATTTGTTATCTTGTTTTGTTCTCAAATGCCTGGGTAAGGGTATTAGACGTCTCCTCATCTGGATTCCCAATCTGGTGAGAGGTTTCAAGTTTTCATGATTAACATTTATATCAAAAAAATAAAAGAGAAAAAAAAAAAAAGAAAAAAAAGTAGCTACCATTCAATCTCAAGTATAAAACTGGAGCAAAACTACAGCTCTGAAGCTGCACTGATAGACAACTGCTTAGCTGTTAGAGACACACTACTCCAAGACAGAGCTGAGAAGTCCACTGCCACATTGGTCAGTTTTTGCACAACTGCTGTCTGCTCTATCTGCTTCTTGATGGGATCAGTAACTAGCTGCCAGTGGAAAAAAATCAGAGTTTTTCAAGGCTTTTACCTTCCCCTCTCCATTGCCTGTCCACAACTTCGGATTTGTATAGAGAAGCCATCCTATGGCTGTACTGTTCTCTAGTAGTGAGAATGTTAGAAGCAACCAAAATAGTAGTATTCAAATCAAGCAGTGAGAACACATCTGTGGATTTTTATGAGGAAACAAATTACTCAAGATATGCTTTTTGCCCAAATACAGAGATTAGTGTAAAACACACATGTATGCTTTTAAGGGAATGTTTTCAATCTCTGCCTAAGGGCCCAGATTGGCACATATTATCTCTGTATGGACATAACCTCAATTTAATTTGAGCAAGAGCTGTGAAACAGATAACTTTTCAGTTAGTTGACTTAGTTTTCATGCATTTGTACTACAGCAATTTTACAGTGTCTGTAAACTTAGGCTAAAGGAATAGGGAGACTAGTGGGAGCAATTAACTTAGTACTATTGGCTTCTCTATGGCCAGATAGAGAACAAAACCAAAAAATCCCGAGTCTTTTCTGGGAGTTGAGAATAATATATTTTCCTGGCAAAAGTGCTAAAGGATGTAGTACAAATAAGATCCTAATCGAAATTTGACAGTTACATTAGAATTGTAAAATATTTAAAATATTACTTATATGCAATGTTCAAATGGTTTGTGACTTTCAAGTCAGTTTTTAATAGATATTCGAATGTGTAGTTTTCACTTGCACAAATACAACCACAAGCAAATTCTGAACTGAAGGTCATGAACATTTGGCAAAAAGGCATTTTAAATGAAGATTTTTTTTTTCAAATATTCAGAGCATGCATTTTGCCCTGGTTTCCATGAGTCATTTCCTTAACCAATAAAGGACAAATTCTGAAATGTTGCATTCAAATGCAGAACTTGAAATCACTACAGTTTGTTAATTACATGTTCTCTGTTAGATAACCTTGTGACCCCTGGAAATCTCTTATGCCACATGTTTTCAACAATATGTAGTGAAAACTGGCACACCTTCACGACCCACTGTTTGAATGAATACTGATCTCCTGGGGCCCTACAACCTGGGTAGTAGCCGAGAAGTTTCTAAATCTGCTGAGTATAGATGGTTATTGATCACTGTATCTACCTCCTGATTTCTCAGGCATACATTCATGCCTGCATCACATGCACATCTAATACCTTTTTTAGCCTGCAAGCACTGCAGGATTGCTTCCTAGAGCTGGTATTACAGCTCTCTGAATTTGCTACTTGCTTAAACGTACTTGTCAAACTTCTTTAATAAGAACTGCCAAAGTTCTGTCTTCTAATTTATCTCCTTAAGATACCATGTGGCAGAAGGACATTGAACAGAAACAAAGGAATCTTTTACTGATTTGTTTTTGAAATGTAAAATCAGTTCCAGGACTGTGGAAAACAAAGAGCTACTGATCTCAGATCATTGCCATCTGAATTTTGAGTTTGAACCAAATTGTTAGGAGACAACCTTACCAAACTGCTTTGCTGATCTTGCTTTTAAATTTGGTATAACCTCTGTGGCTTGAAGGTGTGCTCTTTATTCAAGGTAACAGCTGTCCTTCATGCAGTTGCTTGTTTCCACCATGGAAATGCCAAACTTTAGCTCTGACAGTGAGTAACATAAGCATGATGTGAGCACTAAGGGTCAAATTTTCTAGCCTTATTCTTGACTAGGATGCCTGACTAGCAATATAACCAAGCACAAGAATGGGAATTCCTCAGCCTTGCTCTGTGAAGATTCCCTGAGAGGGGAGATTTTTTGTCCAGCAGACCATGCACATCCACAGAGGAGCCCTGTGAATCGTGTGCTGAAAGAATAAAAGAACCAGGATAAAGATCTTCTTTAGGCTGCAGTAATGGTCATAGAAACAAGAGAAAGTAATAATATTCTTTCCAGGTACCAGCCCTCCCCCACAGTTACATGGTTGTGTGAAAGGGTGGACTCCTCAATACAGAGATTTAATTTTCTAACCTTGTTGCTGCATCAGGGAGCCAGCCAGCTTAGCATTTGTTTTGTGATCAGAGGAGGTACTGGCACAGGTTGCACTTTACAATCAGTATCTTTTTTTGACTGTCAGGTCTTTGGTAAGAATATTTGCAAAGCAACAATAAAAATTAAAGTGCACTCTAATACTTTGCACTCACCATTAACTTCTGAAATATTGTTGTGCATTAATTTTAACAGTTACTTTACAAAATCATTTACCAAAAACTTGGATGCCAGAAAATGATAAAATGCTCTTRATGTTATACCAGAGCTTCCCACAAATTGGTTCCTGGTGTGGAACAGCCTACTTCACTCCCTTCCTGATACAGAATCCACCCACAGTGCTTTTCTTCTAAAGGGAACAAACAGCTGGAAAACACACTAATGGTATTCTGTTTAAAGTTAAAGTTAAATTTAACCAGTTGCCTGTGCTCTCAGACAGCTTCAGATTGAGAAAAATAAGGTTACAGTACAGGACTGATGCTGAGTTTGAGGAGAAATTTCAAAAGAAGAGAAGTGGGAGTTTTTTTAAGTCAGTATTTGTAGTAGCTTTCTAATTTTCCCACTCAAATAATGCCTAGCAGCTGCTGGTACAATTTAATAAACATATACATCAGCTATTTTGTTGATATACTTTAAAATGCTTTACAAATACCAACACGCTGTTATTCAGAAAACAGAGCCACAAAGAAGCTAAAAGTGATTTATCTAAAACCTCATTTCATATCTTAAATATCATTGGGCTCTTCATTGCTACGCCCTTATTGACCACAACCACTTCTGGTCAAACTGCACAATTTTGGCTTAAGCAAAATTCCATGCTGTATAGGGTCTGCCAACATATACACACTGCAGCACCTGTGACTTTGATGTATAGGGTCAAGAAAGGCCCTCTGTCTCATGTAACTCTTTATCAGGACAGTAAAACTATGGGGGATGCAAGAAAAGCCAAGTGGACTATATATTTTACACCTAATGCCTGCTCTAGAAAAGGTCTGTGTATATCAGTCTCATTTTAAGGCGATGTCTCCTCTTTTTTCAGAGCTAGTGGTGCAATGTGTATACTAAACAGTGTGGGCAGTTTGTGGGTAGGTGGGTTTTTTCACCCCATGCTCTACTTATCGATCAGGACATTTGCCAGAGAATTTGCCTTGATTGCAGAAGGCCTAAGAAAACAGAATAAATCTGAGCAATTCTTCAGTTGCCCTGAAGAGGATACTACTCCTGGTGATTCTTAGAAGCCTTGTAAATTAGTAGCTGTATGTGTTAGAAGTTTTGCTCAGGCCAGAAAACTTCCAAATAGCCAAAGTAGCTACATATAGTACTAGAGAATCAGAATGAAGACAGAATACTGAGATATATCTGACTTCATTAATTGGGGAAAAAAGAAAAAAGAAACAAATTGATGCAATATTTAAACCAGAAAATCACTATAATGACAAATGACAACCCTGTAGCCTGCAAAATCGGCTGATAAAGTGTCTGCTGTGGTTACTATTAAAACTAAACTTATGATCCATGATTATCTAACCATTAAACATAAGTGGGGGCTAAACTGGATATCTGTGTCAGATGATATTCCAGTGCTGTCTGGACTGAGAAAATTACTCATCAAATTTGATTTCTGATGCCTCCCTTCTCTGAAGATTAGCGCCCTAAGGAGTTTACAGGCATTTAGAAAGATTCCTTCCTCCCCCCCTTTGTGCCCTTTTTCTCTTCAGTAATTACACTGTAAGCTTTCTTTAAGTTTAATTTGTAGACCTTTAAAAATGGCTGTCCTGGTTCCGGCTGGGACAGAGTTAACTTTCTTCCCAGTAGCTGGGTGTGTGTGCTGTGTTTTGRGTTTGGTATAATAGGAGCATTGATGGCCCATTGATGTTTTGTGTGTTGCTGGGTGGTGCTTGCACCGGGCATTTTTCAGCCTCCCATGACCTGCCAGGTGCGTGGGAAGCTGGCGGGGGGAGCACAGCCGGGGTGGTTGACCCAGCTGGCCAATGRGGTATTCCATACCATGCAACGTCATGCTCAGTATRAAAACTAAGGGTGTGGGGGGGCTCTGGGTCCTGGGGACGGGCTCTCATATTGAGCACACGTCGGTTCAGCAGGTGGTGAGCAATTGCATTGTGCATCGCCTGCTTTGTATATTATTGTTGTTGTTGTTGTTATCACTGTTATTATTACTGTTCTCTCTGTTTTATTTCAATTATTGAACTGTTTTTATCTCAACCCGTGAGTTTTCCTACTCGTGCCCTCCCGATTCTCTCCCCCATCCCACCGGAGCAGGGGGGTGAGCAAGCGGCTGCGTGGTGTTTAAGTGCTGCCAGGGTTAAATCCACGACAATGGCTTACGTAGAATAGCTGTGCTGTGGTGAGGTGGCTGACTGCAGAGCAATTCTGCATTGCCAGAGGAGCATCCCTCCTACTTGTGTGTAATTATTCTTGTCCAGGTGAAATTTCCTGGACCTATAGGAGCCATAGTGTAGGTCCCTCCATCAGTCAGGTTGTTTGAATATATGGGGGKTTTTGCCAGAGTTACATCAGCTAATAAAGTTAAGAAAAGGACACATTCAACTGAGATAGTAGTTGGCACATTAGAGTTTCTTTTTGATTGATGTAAGGTAAATTTTTTGTTGTCAGGAAAATTGTTTACACCATTTGACTAATGGGATGGATGGTCTGTTTAGGAAAGAAAATAGACATATATGGCAGTGGAAAAAAGCTCTTATTTTGTTGGATTACTGCCCACATACCAACAAAATGCTGCATATGTCTTTAGTTCCAACCTCAACTGGCTTCCACTGTAGCCAACAGGAGTTGAAAATGGTGAAAGTGGTTATGGCAAGAATGGAGTATTACTTACTGACACCAACAAACTACATGAGTACTGTGCATTTTACCTTTATTTCTGCTCTTAGAATGGGGTGAAGTAAGGTCGATATATGTTMTTTTAATTCATGCATGGCTCCACACCAGTTGATTTCTTTTTAGAGACTACTGCTTTTTCTGCTGTTAACAAATATCCCATTAGCAAAAAAGTCTAGAGCTGACCTTCAGATAATGAGGTTGCAAACGTAAAACCAAATCCACCAAATTCTTACATTACCACTAATGTAAGAAAAAGTGTCATATTAAGTACCACTTTCATAATATGAAAGCACTTGCAAGTAACAGGATGGGTAGATTTTCTAGATAGCTCAGTGGTTTACTGGCCTGCTTAATATAACAAAAATATTGGAGAATGATATTTTTTTTTCCCCCCCTCCCTGAATCAGGAAAACCATCAGAAATTAGTAACTTGTATTACCTGGCTCAGTGGCAGTGCCAGCTCTTTGCTGATCTCAGCCTTCTTTTAGTAGGGTAAACAGGAGACTGGAGAGGGTTCTTACCAATACAGTTATGTTCTGCTGCAGACTTTATCTGCCGAGACCTGAGGTGGATTGACAATGACTCCCCCTACAGGTCACTTAACAACAGGGTAACAATTTTCAGCCAGAGCTAACCTGAGTAGCTCTGAGCAGGTAGCTTGGAGGAGAAAGTATCTGCCTGCATTATATTACACCCTTAAACCAATCAGATTTGTTCTCCAATTTCTGTATAGCAATCATCAAAATTACAGAGCAAAAGGTTTTGTGAATAATCTGCAAAGTACAGCCAGGATTCTTTTAAAAATCTAACTCAATAAAGTATTCATGCTTTCTGAAATGAAGTTGGGCCTCTATATATCATTGATCCTTTATTAATGATTTCATTTTAAATACTGCTATCCTGATTCACAAAGGAAGCATTTTGCATTTTCCATCGCTTTTCTGCCTAATATCCAAAGCGAAAATTTTTTTCTTACAGAAAAGGTAATTTCACAGATGACCACAATTGCCGAGGGCCAGATTCGGAAAATGATAATCTTCTCCCCTCTTTCTCCAAAAGTTCCTGTCCTTATTCATTAGCCATACACAGCAAGAGATGAAGCAAGCTATATGAAACATGGTAATTGGGTGTCTCCCACTGATGCCACATTAATATGTCATTAGACTAATATCTTTTACTGACACACAGATACGGTTTTCAGAACAGATCTGGAAACCTGACAAGCTGGATGTTGTCTTTTAAAAGACTAAAATGATTTATATATTTCTTATTTTCAAATTTCCTAATTTGCAGGGTGCCTTAAAATCTGGCTGAGACCATACCAGGTTATCACATCACTATAGAGAGCAGGTTGCCAAAAATACATGTGGAGCAGTGGGGCACAATGGTGGTAATGCTAATGAGAAGTCCAAGCAAAAATAGTACAAAGACCTCATACTCCAAGCCCTGAAAGCGAGTACGCTATATTCCCCATAAGTGGGTTTTCTACAATGTAACTGCAGCATGTACTGCATGTGTATGGGCATTGCTTTCTTTACATGAGGACACACTATCAGAGAAATTTAACTTTCTCCTTAAAGTCATCAGGCAACATACACTCCTACATGAAGACATAACCCAAAATTCAAACACCTTGTGTTAGTCCATTTGAAGCCTTTCTACCAGTCTGATGAAAAAGTGGACCAGAGCTACAATGTATGAACTGTGACTATGTTAGATTTCTTTCTAGCATGGRAATACTTGCTTTAAGTCTTAATGTTAGTCAGAAGTGGTCTCAGAGCAGGCAGTTCAAGGTTTATGCATGTTGCTCCTTTTTCACAAACAAATCTCAATGGGAAAAGTGTTTGAGGTAGAGTGTTTTTTTTTTTTTTAGATGAATGGCAGATGGAGAACCTCTTTTCAAGTGAACTTGGAGCATGGACACYGTCTTGGAGAGAAGAAAGAAAAAGAAAGAACTGCAAAGAAAGTTTGAAGAGCCCTGTGCTCCTGAAGGGCTGCCTGCCCTTCCTTTTAGCAGCATACGAGGTGAGTTCTGTTTGAATGATTTTGGCATATCTTTATGCTGAAGAGCTATGTGTCGCTAAGCAAAATTTAGCAGTGTGTAAGCACATGGAAGTTGCCTTTGGTACTTTACATAGCTGTCTCTGCTCTCATCCCAGATTCTGTTAGTAAGATCAAAGGTCCTTCTATGAGTTGATACAGGATCAAGGTGTATACTGAGAATATACAGAATCATCAGAAGCTGAGCTCTTTCAAAGCTAAATGGGCCATAGCAAAGACTACAAACTAAACAAAACGTAGGACTTGATCAAAAAAACATGTAAGTGTTCTCTCTTTAAACTATGAACTGTCTTCCCTGTTGCAACTGCGGCACTGTTTACTTTCATTTCCAGTGATACTAAGAATAAAAATCTATTTAAAGTGTTTAAGGGAATGAATCACACATTCGAAAGAAATATTTTTTGTGAAGAGTAGCATAGCCTTGTTATAAAAAGTAAATTGGGTGAACAGAAAACAGATTGAGAAAACAGGTCCAAGCTACACCACTCATGAAATTTTATCCAGAGACCTGCAGCCTGAGAACATTCATGTAACTTTAAATTTCTGTTCCAGATTGTCATGAAGTATAAAGAGAATAGAGACTATTAGGAGAGGACTTGTTGTGTAATGTAGTTGATCTCACTACATTTTGTGCTTTGATGCAGTGCCTGTATGATCAGATAGGATAGCCTGAGGCTTGATATAGTAGCAGGTCTGATTTGACATTACAGGAATGTAAACCAGGAACAAGTCCATTCTAGACAGAGGTCTTAAAAAATCCAGACCATAGGGTGCCAAGTTTACCTTCCCACTTCTGGGTGTTAGGAGATGCTCTGTGAAGGCAAGATCCCAGCACCATTTGAGAACGAGCAGAGAGTCTTCATTCGCTTCTCTTATGCTGTGACATCCTTAAAGTTAAGGACCATTTCAGCTGTGACACCTTTGTATGTCCTTAAACCTTTTCCTTTCTCTGGTGGCAGAAAGGTGAGAAGAGGCCCTGAGTGCTCTCAAGCTAACTATATAGTAATAATCTGGGGTTGTTCCCAAATCTAAGTCACTAAACCTAGCTTTAGGCTCGATAGCAACAGAAGGAAGGTTCTGGGAAATACTTTAGGCAGCTGTAATTCAAAGAAACCCTAAGATACTCTGTATTATATATAGCACTGTAATGGCCCTTTGTAGTCTTAGGGAGCAGGGGAGTATAAGAATTACAGAATGGCTGCCTCCTAATTATGACGTGGTGTCCCATAGTGATCATAGTTTACACGAACCTGAGGACTGATGCCATAGCATAAGCTTTTACACATCTTCATTCACCCTATATAAATTTAAAAAATCAAATGAGCTTGTAATTCAAATGATGAAGAGAGCCAAAGAGATTATAACCAATGAGGCCAACTGCAACTAATATTGCATCAGGTGTTTAACTGTTCAATATATGTGTAAATACACTCAAACCTTGCAAAATAGGTTTAACAAGTCTCTAACTTCAGGTAAGTATTAAAACTCTGTGAACTCACCATTTAAGCTTTTTAAGCTTAGCACTTAAGTGTGTGCTTATTGTGAAGTCTGTGTGTTAGTTTTTTGTGACAGAGCTTGATATGCAAATCAAAGGCCTATGAAATGTTGCTGAAAAAATGGTGTCCAACGTAACTGAAATGTAGCTGTAGATACTGTAGTTTGTTTTGCTTAGATTATAAACTCTCTGAGGCAGAGGGCCACTGTTTTATTCTTTATAAATATGTGCATGTGTTGTGTCCTGTTATGGTTCCTGTGCTCCACTGTCATTTAAGAATAAAAAATCATCTAAATAATGTAGCTGTTTAGAATTTGTCAACAGAAAAAGCAGTTAGTAAAACTTTTTTCCTGCTTTATATGATAATATATATGTTCTCTTTGCTATTTGGATATGAGACTTCTATAGAGGGTATCATTACATATTTCATTGTGTGGATTCCCTTCTGTGGTCAACATGAAAAGCCAGAAAAATTCTGATTTCAAACTCTTACTATGGCAGAAGATAACTATCTTTTTACAATGTTAAAATGGGAAATATTTTTATGTAATATTATTTGAGTTGATTCCAAAACGAAAATTGGCCATTCAGGGATAAAAATTTACGGTATGTATTGTCTTTCAGACAATTACCAAATATGTAAATTTCAGATAGATGTTTGACCTGAACTTACATCTGTGGCATGCATCAAGATTCATTCATTATAAACTAATTGAGGAACAATTAATTTGTGTTCAAGGCATTAATTTCTTTTTGTTGTTGTTTAAATTCAGCTATTTCTGTCTATAACATAATACATAAGAGGCAATGATCATTGCTTCTTAACTTTTTGTGCAAATTAATTACAAAATTAATTGCTGGTTGCACTGAAATTAAGGAGATGTCAGTATTTCAATTACAAACCTTTATTTTTGGAGGTTTATAAATCAGTTATAAAAGTTCTCTCCAAACACAAGAAATAAATTAATTAGCAGACATTGTCTTAGCTGAAAAGCATGTTTGTTTACATCTTTAATGATCTCAGGAGTCTTAATCATTTAACATTTTCTAAGTGCTTTGAGATCCTTGAAGGATAGACTTGATAAAGTGTAAAGTATTATTAATATTATCTTTAATTCATTCATGTTAACAATGTCTATACCATGAGGGCTATTTCAGCCAATTGTGTGTGCTAGATCCCACAATGTATCTATTAGGAAATGTCTTATGGAAATTATTAAAGATTCATTTGAGATCTGGTGATCACTTACTTTGACAAGTAGAAGAATTGGCAAGCATCGTTTTAAGGAGAAAGATGAACCACTGCCTCCTTGGAGGACATAAGAATGGGAAGAAAGGATTTCTGTTTTATGTACCATAAATTTGGAAAGCCTGGTTAAAAACATATTCGTATAAAGATATCTATCTATCCTTATAGATAGGTAACTTTACAGATACCTAGGAGATAAATATATACATACATACACAGATGGAGACAACACACACACATACATAAATAGTGCCCATCACTTAGACTTGGATTCAAACCACTTAAAGAGGTGCCAGTTTCATATCATAATTAAGCTGCTGAACAGGGCTGTTTACTCCCCTTTTCCTCTCCTGTGCCTCCAACTGTGTTCCGAGGCATAGTTAGCCTTGGTCAGAGTTTGACATGATCATTCTTGCTGTGGTATGAGCTGGTTCAGGGAGCTACAGATGACAGGAAGCGGTTCATTTTTTGGAGGGCAGGATTCATTTTCTACAGGTTTAGCTACCTGAACTAGCCCACTGTGAGGCCAGACAAGTACTGGAGCAGTCAGATGTGTGAGGAGAGGTGTGAAAGTAGATTAGCTTAGTTCTAATGTCAGATTTTACTGTGGGTTGGGAGTAGTCCCTCTGTATTCGGTGGTGGGAGCCAGACCCTTCCAAAAAGTAGGCAGGTCTCAGGCTGGTTGCAAGGCCCCTTCTTCATTGACTACAGAGGAAGAATACAGTGAAAACACTGTTTTAACTTAGCCTTCTCCATTTAATGCCTAAAGTTAGATCATATTAATCTATGATAAACCAAATCTTGCTTAAATGAAAAGTATGTATTTTCCTTGTTTTTTTAGGAATTAAGTTAAAGAGGAATATGGCCATTTCTCTTGGGCTTTAAACCCGAAAGTAACATTTAGAATGTTCATCAAGTTTTATTTCAAAGCTATTTAAACATCTGAATAAAAGGAAGAAGATGTATTGTTATTTAGAGCTCCTTGGAGGAACTCCAAGCTTTAATTGCACTTCACTTTCATTTCAGTAAGAATGAATTTGAATGAAAGTGTCTCTGTCCTGTGGCGCTCTTTCATTCCCCATCTTAGTTCCTGTGAAAACAGTGCACTGGTGCAGCCAAACTCTGCCAGGTACCCTCCTGCTGTTGATTTAGACATCTCTTTTGGCTCCTAGCTGATTTTCTCTTGTTTTGAGAATAGATTAAAAACACGTTTGAGAGTAGCAATGTCAATTTTCCTAATTATCTGAGATGTGGTGACTATAAATACCACACTACCTATTAAACAAATATATTCAAGGAAGTTCAGTGCATGATGTCCAGACAAATCGACTTTTTACAGGGAATCCAATGGTTCTCTCTGGGATTTTCAGGCCAGATAATGTGTGCACACTGGATGCAACACTGTTCTTCTGGGTATGTTGGACCTAGTGTTTGTGTACATGCACAGAAAAATGACCTTGTTTCCTAAGAACTTGCTAAACACGTTCTCTGGAGTCCCTCTGTACCTC
>JAYKAV010000056.1:2236347-2304583 GCA_035582835.1 Phoebastria nigripes | reverse complement strand
AAAAAAAAAAAAAAATCTTTCTTTTTCCTTTCAGAAATCATGAGTTGAAAGATAAACAGTTCTGGAGAAACCCAGGCCTGTTTATCTTTTATATGGCTAATGAGAAGAGAACTCTTTCTCTATTTTACATCTAACCACACTTGCTGGATCTATGGCAGTGCACTTAAAATAGTTTCCATGGCAAAGCTGGTGGCTGAGTTTATCTTAATTTATGCAACATTTGTTTGCTGAGCTCTACATGTGTTTTGATATAGTGTCAGGAGTTCTTCATCAGCTGAGTAAGGAGTGCTTGATGTTCCTTGATGCTGTTCTTTTATTCCCAGGCCTGTTGCTACCAGATTTCCTCTTCCCTCCTACAAAGTATAGTGGATTTTCTACTATTTTCAATGTCTTCTGACATACGAGGTTTCTTGAAATACAGCTGATAATTGTATGTGCAGATATTCCCTATAATATCTGCTATTTTTCTAGTTCTAAACTAAACACACATTAGAACTTCCTCTGGTGAGACAGTCATGTTTGGGGAATGTTCATGGGATGCTGTGTATTTAAGACTTACTTTTACTTTACTTACTTTTGCTTACTATTTAAGACTTCGGGGGACAGATTATTCAACCATTACATAATCCTTGCAAAGTTAATGACTATGTTCATGAAAGTAAGAATGGAAGGACTGGACTGTAAGTTGGATTGCTATAATGATGAGCCTGGTTGTTTAGTACATATAGGCCACTAAAACTTTGGCCTAAATTTAAACAGACGTTAGGAACTGTAGGAACAGACTCTGGAGTCAGAGTCTGTGTACTTTGTTATACTGGATCCTAAATGCATGTAAAAACTGCAAAGCAGGGGAAAATTGGACATATCTGTATCTGTCATTTTAACTTATATAAAGCAACGAGAGAAGGGTTTATATCTTATAAAGAGTGAGGCTCTCTTTTCTGAAATTAGTTCATAACCCCAATTATACTGCATTTGAATTTCACACACTCAAAGCACTTTAAAAGTTTTAAAATCAAATAAAGAACCTGACGAAAAAGTCCATACTGGAAACTTTTGGCTTTTTCAGAAGCATAAACTTTTCTGTATCACTGATAAAATCATAAACAGTATATTCTACTTGCCTAAATTTAAAAGAGAGTGGTATGATAAGTTATTGTTAAAGCTATAGGTAGTACACATTCTTACTGACAGTGACCTTTACAGTCAACAAAACAGAAATGGTTCAATTCTTATATTTATTTTCCTATGTTATGTAAAGTCCAGTGAGAAATCTTGCATCTTTCTGCCTGTTGGTATGAGGTTGTAGACCTACATGTTTCATATGAGTAGTAAAGGCATCCAGGGAGTATTTCCCATTTCTTTTTAGGGCAGTGTAAATGAGCATGGGGAGTTACCAAGAAATGGGGGACTTCCCTTGGGACTTATATTTGGAGAGGAAGGAACAATCATTGACCTCTAATGAGCTGTTTTTGTCCAATGCTGGCTGGTTGGTCTGGTTGCTGTTTGTGTTTCTGAGCATCTCTTCTGGACACAGTCTGTTTAGAGAAGAAGTTTTTTGCATGTTTTCATTGTGAGGAAGATAGAGCCTGCACCATTGACAGGCTGCGGGACTTATGAGTATCAAATTGGCAATTTTTAGCTTTTATTTTTAGCAGTATTGCTCAAGGTATTCTCACACATGTGAGGAAGTATTGATGCTATTGGACCTTAAATACTGTGTGTACAGTTCTCTGCTAACCTTGCACAGGAGAACAAAAGCTGGCATAAAGAATGGCTACAGGGATTTGGAAGCCTGCCTTATGAAAGCAAGCTGAAAGCTTCTTTGGACTAGCAAAACAAAAGCTGAAAGGGCTTAAATTGCTCTCCCTGACAATCATGAAGGTTGAACGTGAAGCTCCTCATGAAATTCAATATACATGGTTTTGCATTGAGATGCTGTGAGCCTACAGACTAGCTTAGGTTTATGCAACTGTTCTTAATTTTGCAGTTTGCTCATTACAGACTGAAAAAAGGCCTTCTAAGATGCACCCACACTGACAGATACTTTACAGAGACATTAGCAGGTTGTCAAATTACAGAATGTCTTCTGTATGCCTCACAAAATTTGAACCCAAATATATAAAGTGTCAATGTATATAGATTAAACAGATATATTTGATTTTCATTATGCAGTTGTTTTTCTATTATTTTTTCTACTTGTTTCAAAACTGGTAATCTCATTCTCATTCTAGCCTTCCTAAAGCTTTCTCACTGTTAAAACTTATTTCTAAATGAGATGGGTTTGCTTAAGTTTTATATAAAAAAGATTTTTTTAACCCATGTAACATCTAATATTTTCATCACCTGTAAATGAAGGAAATTCACCTTTTTGCAAAATCTTAATGCAAGACTACAAAGCTGTAGACAACAGTTCTCTTATAAGCTATCAATGTATTGTTCAGTTCATCTACATGCAGAGCTGGGGTAGTGGTATTCAAGAAGCATCTGCGTGGGCTAATTGGATTTTCCATTTTGCATTACTTCATTGTTGAATATGTGCAGGCTTAAAAGATTCAGGGTAATAAAACTAGCATAATGCTACATGTATATGATTACCTCTGTCTTGTCGATGACTTAATCCCAGAGTTAATATGTCATTTATTTTTCAGATGTGAGAATGACCCATCATCTATCAAAATATTAAACTGACTCTCACACTACAATATTGATTGGCAGAACTGGAGATGTCCTTAAAGATTTTTTTTCCAGTTTGAAAATTTATGCAACAAGATCTAGTTGATTCTGGGTAGTATATGGCTTTTCTCCTGTGACATGTTGTCAGAAGAACAGGATGGGTGATGGTATAAAGAATGTTTTTAAAGTTGTCTTTTTTGTTAAACCCCTTAGTAGCTGAACATTAACAGTAGTTAGGACTTGGGATTCTGTTGTCAGAGCACTGATTTGCCTTATTTCTCTCTCTTAATGACTACAAGTTGTTAAGATGCACAGCACATGCAGAAAAACCACTAAATATAAAAAAGAAAAATAGACTAGGAGAATTAAGGTAGACTTAGAGATTCAGACACTTATTTCCACTGAAATTCAGTATCTAGGGCTTGGACACCAGAATTTAGTAGACACATTTGAAACTGCTTTCCACCTTTTCAGTAGTCCCCATTTTGAAGGCAGTGGAAGGATTGGTACTGAATATCAGCATAACAAAGAATAATCCAGCAGTGAAAAATGGATGGAAAAGTGTCAATATGAGAATAGAGCCACTTATTCTGGGTAACAATTACAGTAGGGCAAAGAAATTGTTTTTGCCTCTAGCATTGTCTAACCAAACATTAGACCTGGAGTCTAGAAACAGACTTGCAGTATTTTCTGCAGCTTTCCATGTCTTGTCTCCCTATTTTCTTTTTCCTCTTTGAAGGGGAGTTGTTTACTAGTGGTATAATCATAGCTTTGTTTTACTGTGGTAAGGCTGTCAAGTAACACACCAGCAAGAGTCCAGAAAAATCCCCAAAAGGCCACCCAGAGCATTCATGCAAGTAATCAACAGTGATAAATTTAGCATGAAACATTTGGCCATGTAAGCTGCAGACCGAGAACAATGGATTTCTCCAGCTATGATAGTAGGGACTAGCTGCCCCCTAATCCACTAAATTATCTGTGAAAATGAGGGTTGGGGGTTGCTAGCAGGATTAATTACTTTGCAACTGCTGAAAATTATGGTAATTTTGAGAAAGTAGCAGTCAAAGAAAATATCTGTACATGTTTGTTTGTCAAAAATAGCACAGCTAATACTTGGCCATGTTTTAAAGTTTCAAGCAAAATGTATCCTACCATTTCAGTATTGCTTGAATGCTCAACAAGCTGCACTAGCAACATGAACACTATGGCAGCCTGAGGTAGTAAAAGCCCTCAGGAGACACTTAAAGATGTCAAAGCATCTACCGTCTTCCCCACTAATTTTGTGCACTTGTGGTAGACAGAGGCCATGACATGGAGCTGGTCTTTTGTCTATGCAGATGTGGTAGTCTACCACCATTTCCTGGAGATGTGTTAATATGGGGAACAGAGACAATGGGAGATGAACAGTGAAAATATTGCAGAGATTTGCTTCTCAGGGCAGGTTTTCTATGAGATGATGATAATGTGGGCCCACATTCTGTTCTTGTATGTGCTGGAAATTTTTTGAGATCATGGAAAGAATGGAGATGGTATTAATAGTCTCGTTGATTATAAATTTTGCTCTATCAGTTTAAGCAAAAGCATAGTCATCCCATTTACTGTCTAGAATATGCAACTTCTCCAGAAGATATCTAGCTTTACTAATTCAGGAAAAGGGAAATATTGGAAACAGATCGAGAATTGTTCAGGTCTGTATGGGCCTGCTCTTTTGTGGAGGCAGCTAGCCTATAGGTCCCTCCTGTCAGTCGGCAATTTCCAGGTTTTTCTCCTGGATGTGTATCATTGCATGATTATTCTAACTGCTTTTGGGAAAGATTTGTGCAAAGCATACTCAGTCCTTTGTTTTATAGATAGTTGTTATTACAAAATGAACATAGCCTCAGATACTTAGAAAAAGTATATTTTAAAAAAACAATGAAACTTGAAGAAGCCAAGAAGACTGCAAATATTCATAGCTCCCTTAGTGATTGTCTTGAAAAAATTCAACAGTATATCTTTATATCACACTGTACAACCTTTAAGGCAGACATCTCCATTACATGCAGACCACAGTATATTAGACAGCACACTGAATTCTGCATTAATGACTTTCAAATAGTCCTCACAACTCATGATATTGCTTGAGCTGTGGGAACAGTTTTCTGTGAGGCTTACTGCCAAATCTTTCGCTTTTGTTATTCTCTTATGAAACTGTGGCAATTTAGCACAAGCCTGTACTAAAAGCTCACATTTTATATACTCAAGAAGTGCAAAAATCAGTGCATAAGCAGGCAGAGAAATACTAAAATGCTTGTAGTCTGAAAGGGGGCTACCTGCAAACCCATTTCATCAGTCTGGCTAAGTACCCCAAAGTCAGGAAGCTTATCTGATCCATCTGGACTTCTTGATGATGAAAATCTCACAAAAACAAAGAATTTCTGAGACTTCATGATTTCAGTCATTCAGAAAATACCATGAGAAGCACTTATGCTTCTTTCATATTGCATTTTTTGCTGTCTGCAGACAAATCAGAAAATGAGAACACCGAACAATTCTCAAAAAAGTAACCTTTTTTTAAAAGCCCTAACATCTTYGGCTTGTGTCTAATGACAAAAATGAAGTAATTCTGTTCCTGTTTTTGACACAGCTGACTGATCCCTGCTGAGAATGAGTGTTCACACTTGCTTGCTTCAATAAGTAAAACATGAAAAGGATGTCAGGGACCAAATTCCAGCCAGGTGTAAATAGGTGTAATTCTACTGAGAYCGTGGGAATTTTACCCCAGAGATTTTTAGAGCCTTTCACAGATGCAAATTAAGTGACCTTTCGGGTTCCACTTTACAAATGTTTTGTACTGAAAACAGAATTGGTATGAAACTTCATTATTATGGCAAAGCATTTCATATTGTGACAATCCAGCTCCCTTCAGACAGAATAAATGCAAGACATTGTCCGAATCGAATGGCAAAAACRCCTATTGCTGAGGGGTTTTCAACCCTGAGTTTCCTGACTGTGGGATGTTTCCTGATCTCCTTACCTCCCAACAGGTCCTTAGCTTGTCAATACAAGTGTTTGGCATCCTGTCATTTTTCCAAGAGACATTTAGTCTTTTGCATTCCAACTTTCCAGATATATACTGCAATGTTCAAAGAAAGATTTTTCAAAAGACGTGTTCCAGTGAATAAATAAATATAACAATGACCACACTCAAAGTGTACTCCAGTTCCAGAGGAATTACTAGTTCTGACTGTGCTGTCCACAGTGTAGGGAAATCTTTGAAACCTCTGGTATCTCAGGAAACAGAATCAATCATTTAACTGTGCCCAGGCTTCTAATGCAGATCCTGGATTGCATCAGGACAGAGAACCATAAGAAATGTATTCATTTACACATGGTATGCTCCTCTCCTCTCCTCCCATCACCCACCACAAGAACAAATCCTGGTAACTAACTTCTTGTCCCTTTTCATAGGCATCTCAGAATATGAAACATTTCTTAAAATGATCCACAATTCAGCTCAACAGATTATTAGCTAAAACAGTTTCCTCAAATTGAAACTAAGCTTTAAACAGAAAAGAAGTTCCCAAATTGCATTTCCTTGAAATTGTGTTGCTGTTTATGTGTCTCCACATGCATTTAATGGTAATAACTTAAAAATATTAACAGTTTAATGATATTAAAATGGAAGAATAGCTTGGAGAACAATGCTAAAGCATCCAGAGTCATTGTTAAATTTTTACGTTTCAAAGGAAGGTTCAAGTCAGATCCCAAAGATAAAGAGCCAGAACACTCATGAAAAATGACTCATCACATCATTGTGTCCCAAAATAAAGCAGTACGTACTTAATTCCTCCTGATAGAAGTGCGTCCTGTAAATTTCCCAGTCTAGATTTTTACATGTACCTTTAAGTCAAAGAAGCACCTGAGCTACTATTTGCTGATCAAAACCAGAGCAAAGCTCTGTTTGCAGTTCAGCAGCCTCTCATCAGCGGAAGTTTAAAGGGTTTTTGAAAGACTGAACAAAGCACACGTGGCTAAGATGGAGCACTTGTCAACTCCAGGGAATAATCCAACARTAGCAAGCCAGAGTCAATCTGTTTCTTGCATGATGGCACAGATACAGCCGCAAGCAAAGGCCATTCAATTTATTGAGAAATGTGGAGTCAGCTATGACCAGATTCAGGGAAATGTGATCCTTCGTGTTTGAGGTACCTGCTAGAAAGAACTTGTGCCATGGCCATATTTAATGCTCCAGATGGCACAGTTTCTCATGAAATGGTGTTGCTGCAAGCCCTTCACGTTCATCCTGTGACACATTGCTAGGTTATACATCTCCTGCAGTAATGTTTTCTTCAGCCAGAAAAAGGGAGTTTTTAAATGATGCTGAAACTATTAACAAAGAAAGCATAGATGAGTATTCCCTATGCTTGATTACATACAAAAATAGCATCACCAAAAACAGATTGCAGAGACAGAAACTCCAGCATTCAGGCTTTCCAGAGCCTGTGTTGCTGTCCAGCTTAAATTCTGTATACTTCCTCCTCAGGCATGTGCATTTTGATTTATGGTAATATTTTTGCCACTGGACCCCAGCCACTCTCAGTGCAGTGAATGTGAATAGCTGTTCAGTGCTTTGTTCTGTCCTCATGGCTGACAATGTGTCCAGACCCCGCTCTGGACATAAAATTAATAATTCTCCTATGGGCTTTTCTATGATGCAGATCACCTGGCAAATAAAATTTCAGTCCAAAAGATTAAAGTTTGGCAGAGTTAAACGGTATTTGAAAATGTGTTAAAATGGGAAACATCAGCACACTTAATAATAGGAAGCACTACCATTCCCACCTGTGTTAAAATTCTGCCTTTGAAATGTATTTAAAGTGACTTCAACTATAGCTGGCTGTTTTGCCCATTCCAGGATAGGTCAGCAGGGGTAACTGAACAGCAGCAGTGTTTAAGGATTATAAAGAACTAATGTCTGGGGATTGCTCTGAATCAAACTTAAAACTCACATATACATAAAAACATCTACCAGCTAATTCCTAGAGTACTTGATGAGATAAAAATGCATGTTTTCAAATGAGTTATGGCTGGGAAAGTGGCTGTAGAACAGAAGCAGTTGTCACACCTTTAAGAAGATACAGGCAGACATATCCTTTGCTGTGAATGCTCATTCAGTGTCATCAAAATGCAAAGATATCTACTGTGACTGTGCCATAATGAAGATGGTCTAAACATTATCAGTAGTATGTACAGATGTGTAAAATGCCAACTATGAAGAGAAAATGCATGTTTCATACAAAGTTATATAAATAAATGGGGAGCTTCAGTGCTAAGAAGTGAGCCTATCTGTGCCTAGTCAGAGGAGGAAGTTAATCCCCCAAATCCAGGGAGACTGTAGTTTAAAAATCAGCCTTCCAAAGTCTTGCTGTTAATGGTGCAGCCTAGACAGAGCACTTAGTTCTCCTGGCTCTTTGTCTGTGATAATTCACCTCCAGAGCAATATTATAGATCAGTCACTCTGAATCAATAATACTTGCATCCACTTATGTGTAGTTCATGCTAAGGAGGGTAAGCCAGAGCTAATCAAGCTAAAACATCATTTGTACACTTGGCAGCTCCCTGCTAACTTTGAACAGTCCAGTACATTAAAGCATAAGGATCAAAAGACCTAGAACTGAAATAGTGAGGACAGCTGATTTTTAAATGGAATGACTATAAAAGTCAAGTGCCTCATGAAAGCATATGGGTTTCTACAAAGCTAAATGACAGATCTTGCTAATACCTAAATGCAGGCAATAAATCACCCACAACCAGCCGATAGTTCTCAGATCTGTCTGACTAACAGTATCTGAACACCTCCCATGTATTTAAAAACCAAAATAATTCTTTTTCAGAACCTGTAGTAAGAAGAGCTTGATGGATATCTATTATTTGTTTGATCACAAGTGAGAGCAAAGATCAGCCTCTATGCTAATCAGGATTTCCTAGTCTGTGAAGAGATTATTTTTCAGATCAGCTTGATTTATTTTAAGATCCTTACATCAGGATACCAGATACCTACACCAAGCTGCAGCTGTATTTTGTTCCCCTTTATAAAAAGTGGCAGCATCAACAGTGCTTTGAATAAGGGCATCTCATTAATGAAGTAAAATGCATATGCAATTATATAGGTCCTAGATTTGGGGGGAGGGAAGACACATTCATTGTGGCTGCATTTATACGTGGTACACTTACATGTAAAGAGCCTCTCCTTCTTATCACTTGCAGATATTTAGAACCTATTTGTCCATAAACTATTTAACCCTTCTGAACCTAATCTAAATTTCCCATCTGTTCTCTCTGTAGAGAACTCACAGCTTTATCTCTGTATTCCAGACCTGTCTCATTCTGCTCAAAATAAAATTGGTCTGTCTTCCTAGCATTGCCTTGTGGTTGCCTGGCCATCAGCTTGAACAGGACTAAACCAGAGCTTTTAATCTTTCTCTCCAAGCTACCTCCCTGTCATGTCCTTCTTTAATCACTATGGATAACACTGCAATCCCGCTTGTTACTTAGACCAGTAACTGGAGTATCATACTTGTGTTGTAACGCTTTCTGGGTCCTCACAGTCACATTATATCTAAATCCTGCAAGGGTTTTTGGTTTTTTTTTTTTCTTTTTTTTTTTTTTTTTTAATCTTAGATATAGCCTCCCCAATCCTGGTCACACAGCTAAAATGCTCATCCAGAGACTCTTCATCTCACGTCTTGATTACTGCAACATCCTTTTTACTGGCATTGCCAATGCATTTTGCTCTGTCCATATCCATTGAGAACATTGCTGCCAAGACTGTTTTCCTAGCTTGTTGCTTTAACCGTACCCTTGCAGGACAAATGCAGGCAGTGGACTTTAATTTGGGCAGCACAGAGTTCCCTTATATCTCATTTACACCAAGTAATGAAGGTACTCTATTTTATTTAGCACTACTTGACTAGCTTCCTTCTCCTAACACACCCAGGACAGTTTGCATTCACTTCCTGCACCTCTTGCTTCCTTCTACAGGCTGGCTTGTGGTGGTTCACCCCTTGTGCTTTTCAAATGAGCATCCAATGTGCTTTTCTCTGTTCTTTTTGTACATGGGCAACATGGTCAAAGGGATTTCACAGAGCTGCTTCATTGTTCTGCTCAAATATCTAAATTACCATCATCTGTACAAAAATAATACCGTGTTGTTAGTGTATGATGCTGCCACTGATCATACTGACAAATATTACTTCCTGAGCATCTCCCTTCACTCTGCCTGACAGCACCTCAACTCTTTCCTTAAACACAGATTGTTTGCTCCTTGGGGTAAGGACTATGTTTGAGACATGGTTAATGGAGTAGAGCACCCACCTGTGACTACTAACTATAACAAAAAAATACAATGTACTGGTATATATATTCCTATTTTGGTGTTCTATGACTCTGGATATGCAAAATATGCAATCTATCATCACACGTATGCCAAGTGTTAGGTTTACGCCCCATCCAAACCCACCTGCTTCAGTAGTGTTTATAGAATAATGCTTCAGCATTTACACACATGAAAAATTGAACATTTTCAACATGTATGCTAAGAGGATTGTTCTTGCAACTCATGGATACAATAGCCATGAATAATAAAGTGTGTGTATGGACAGATGGAGAGAAATTTAGAAGGTGAAGAAAACCTGTCTCTATTAGCATGTATAATAGTTCTCTGACTATTTTGTGATTTTCAGTATCAGATACAGTAATAACAATGATTATGAATCTCAAGAAAACATTTTTTCATTAAGGAGAAGAGAAAAGAGAGACAGAAAACTTAGTTCTTTTGCCAGCATTCACTACAATCTTCAACTAATCTGATCTGGGGAAAAATCCAAAATTAATACTGTCAAACTGAGCAGCAGATGTTGAAAAAGAATCAGGCGCTGCAAGAAAATTGATGTGCCAATAAAAATTAGACAGACAGGAAATTCTCACTAAATAAAACCCAGCAGGTTACAGGGGCACAAAAAAATTAGCTTGGATCATCTAGCCAGTTCATTTTTGTGTAACCATATTAATGGGGTTTTTCTTTTTTTACTTGTTATGTGTATATTTGTGTAGTAAAAAGAAATCTTCTGTATGCTATTTTAACCTTCTGCAAAACATCTTTTCTCTGTTCACGGGATTCTCAGCCAGATTGGCTTCACCTTATTTGCGAGACTTGCTACACTGCCTTCTAACTTGTCAGCACTCACTTCTCTTCAGGACCCATTGTTTGCCTTTGTATCTGGGTGTAGACAAAGAGGCTTCAGTTGATTGTTTGCAAGAATATGAAATAATTTACATTCATCAGAGTAATGGGTTTCCATTTCCAGAGGCTAAGCCAAGGAACAGCTGAATTTAGAAGCAGGCTTGTTTGTAGGGTGGCTGCAGCATCAGTCTGTAAGTGGTTATGCACAGCATAGGTACTTTTAGGGTATAGAGTTTATGTTATCCCTAGATTGTTCAGGCAAGAGCCCAAATATTGGAATGGTGTCTGCAGATTTGGAGTTTCTTTTGCCAGTTACAGCTGCCGGGTCTCTCATTTAAGTTCTTAAAACAGATGTGATTAGGTCTAACATTTTTGAGCCAAAAGCTTCACAAACGTAATAATTTGAAAACCAAAAAAAGACTAATCTTTTGTGTCTTCTAGCTCATCTCATGTTTTCGCTCAGATAGCAGCTGCTGCTTTAAGTTGCACACAGCATTATTATTTTTGTTTCCCTGGTTTGACTCATTTCTTTTGGAAATAGATCTCTTAGCTTGTTTTTGGCAAGCAGAATTCTGGCCTGACTCTGGATTTTTCTCTCGCTCTCACTCACTCACACATACTTTGCTTCCTTTGCTGTTTTTCCAGCTTTTTACCTGTTCCTCCCTCTGCCATACATGCTACAAGCACTGGGGGCTCGTGCATTAGCATCAGGCAGTATCTATGGACTAAGTGTGTCCTGGTATGTATTTAGTGAATCTGTTAACACATTAACAAATAAAGGCATATTAAGAGATTATTTTGTTTTCAGGGATGTGAAAAATAACTAAAAAAAAAAAAAATCACCCTGTTTCCATGTGTGTTTGTGTGCATGTGTGTGTTAGAACTGTGAGAGGAAGACTGGAATTGTGATTAATGTTATTGGCTTTGGACTGAAAAAATACATTTGCTGTATGTGAGCCAAGACCCTTACCAGGTGGCAAACCTTTCAGCTGAGATGGATTAGGATAGGTAAGCAGCAGTGTGCAGACTAACTATTGCACTGGCAAGTTTCTGAGCTTTCCTGTCCTGGTTTAACTGATCTCTTGTTTTCCTGGGATATGTATGAGTATGGGTTATAGTGGTGCAGATTTTGGTATGCCTTGCCAGAGATGGAGAGAGGAATCCACACAGAATTGTGTACAGTTTTCCCTTGGAGGCAGTGCAATGGAAGTTTTTCATCAGTGAGACGCAAGTAGGGACTGTGCCACTGCACCAGTAATTGCTTATCAGTGCAAGGGCATAGGGAGCTTTTCCTGGATACTCTGTCTTAAGCCCTTTACGTATGTATTGTGCCAATAGCATCCTACTGTCTCTATTATCTGATAATTATCCAGAAGTTTATCTTCAATGCTAGAAATTATTCCTCCATAGATTTAGCTACATGCCATTCTCTTCTTCCCAGGCCCATCACTCCATTCCATGCAATTTAGAACAACCCTTAGACAAAACTTAACACGAAAAGAAAGTAGAAATCACTAAAGAGAAGCTAATCCCTGTGTTTAGAGTCAAAGGATTCCATAGGAGTAAGGAACAAGTAAGAACCAAATCCAGATCTCACTGGGGTTCAGAGAAAGGTTCACCAGAATTCTTCCGAATTCTTGTCCCTCCCTCTGGATCTGGATAGCAGCAAAGGCAAACATAGCAGGTTTTATTACAAAGCTGATACAACTCAATGGGTCTCATAAAAACAACAACAACAAAAAAACCCAGGAACTGTATTTTTATAGAGTGGAGTCCCATCTTAGTTCTACTAATGTTTAAATGTTGCAAAATTTTAGGCTCAGATCTGAATTTTTCATTTGGATTAGCCTGGAACAGCAAGTGAAAGACATGGATGTAAAAACAAGGAACCTTGGAGCAGCTGTAGATACCCACAGAGTAACGCAGAACGAAGTGGGTCATTCTGAAAACTCTTTGCCAGACAATCAGGCTCTGAAGTTGCTGTCAAGCTTGGAGAGTGGCAGGATGAGTGGATGGTATCAATACATTCTCTGTTCTTCATTACAGGATGTTTTCCTGAACTGATTACAACCTGGTGGAGCTGCTGGGTAAGTTAATGAATTTAGTGGTGTACAGAGAATACCAGTCGGGGAGTGGCACAGTTTTTATGTATCCAACTTGAAATATCATAACAGATCTGATTTTCCCAGTCTGAGATTCAGGCCACTGAATCCAGAACAGCTGACTGGAAAAGCATATATTTTGCTTAAAGTGTTGCTTTGTGTTAAGCATGTACTTAACTATTTTCCCAAACTGGTACTTCTCTCAGGTTTTATTAGCACTCTTAGCACCCTAAACAAGATTGGAGTAAAGAAAGAAAGCAAAATTTCTCTGACGAATACGTCAGCTAAATGTCTGTCTTTTTCCCTGAAGAAGGTTATAATGTGGTTTTTTTCAGATCTGCAGAGGAACTGAAGTGATACATAAGCACTTAGCAATAAACATATTTAATGGAGACCCCTATCCCCAGCTTAATTTCTGCCCTCAGCCATATTGCATTAATCAATACTAGTGATGTTCCTAGTGGTTTCATTGCACCCTGTGAACAATTTTGCTGCTTGGAATTACAGAAATGTGCCTTGAGTGTATTTTGATACTCAAATTTAATAACAGGGGATCCAATATTGATTTTAATGGGAAATTGTTTGCCTATGCGTGCACACATCTGTCTTTTTTTGTGCACCAGTTTCCTGTTCACTGAATAGTCATGCTCCAGACCAGCACTTGTGGCTGTTACAATACTGAAAGATTATCAGAAATGGTACAAACCATGACAATAGCGATCAGAGGAAAGTGATTAACTGACTAATATGACCTTGCTTCACTGCAAATTATATACAAGTTCCCCAGATGTCGCATTCAGTGTTACTCACACACATGCAATTTCCACCAAGCATTCTTGGCAGTGTGAGTATTCACAAAATTTAGTCTGTAACACTATCTGTCAAATGATAGTATTACACTTTCTTTGGATGGGTTCGGGTCTTAAATCTGGGCTTCTGAAGCCCATATTAAGTTACTCGCAATTCCTTTTCTGAGTGAAATGCACCCATGGGCAAACAGGCAAGTGAAACCTTAAACAGGCAAATGAGATCTGCGGGCTTAGAATGGGCTTTCTGCTAGTAATATTTACAATTATTCAAAATTGCATAGTTGAATTTGATTTTCAGTGAAATGTACTACTTTACCAACAGCCAGAAAGAGACATGTGCTATTCAAACCCGTTTCAAGCCATTTCTAGAGGGCTTCCATGGGCCATTAGGACTGCCGGGGAGTTCAACCCCTGAGAACAGCCTTTGTATGTTGTTTTGCTTTCACCTACACAGAGCAAAGGCATTGGGCTGTGCATGGTCCTAAATTTTAGCTGAGCTTCATCAAAACACAAGTGAAAAGTAATTTCAAAAAATCTCTAGAACCTATTTCAGCACTGTATTTAAGTGAGTATTTTAAGAGTTTTTCTCAAACCACACTTCTAACTGCTAAAACAAGCCACAGCACAGAAATGTTTAAGTGTACTTATTCACTACTCGTGGTTCAAGAAAAAATATGCCACTGACATTCACAGAAAATTCAGCCTAATTATTTCACAGGCTGATGAGTTGCAGTATTTAAGGAAAGGTTAGGGGTTCTTGAGTTTAGATGTAGCCAAATTAAGGAAGAAAATTAAAGTGGCTGGTCAACTTTAATTTATAACAGTTCATAAATTTCCAGACAATAAACACACTTTTCTTTTTTTAAATTGAGAGCAGATTATTCCTTGGCATATGGGATCTGAAGGTTCCCCCGTGTGTTCTTAAAGTAACTTTCCTTTAAACAATGTGCTTTTATTTGGACACTTTCATACAGTCCTCTAAAGTCCTGCTCACCACTACATATCAGGTCAACACACCCTTTGAGTGGGTCAGGAAAACATCACTGCCTTTCTTCTCCCACTAGATGATGACATGAGAGCAGACTAGGAGCACTGTACTGAAGCTGATGATCCTTCACAGGAGTATGGCCTTAAACCTTCTGCTTTCTATGTAGGTTAATAGAAACTTCTTCCTGCAGGTAACTGACTTTTTATGTAAGATGACTTTTTGTTATTATTTAATAACAAAACCAGACATTTGAAAGCTATATCTATATAAATTACTATAGACTGCTCCTATAGAAAGTACTTAAATTAAAATATAGCATGGATAACTATTTTCTTTAATAGCAATACCTTACATTTATTAAACATGTTTCCAGTTACCAAACCTTTCTGTGACTTTTCTCAGCCGTAAGCTTTCAGCAAAAAGGACTATAGCCATAATATATGTTCCTCCATCATATGGATAAAGTGTTTGTATTCAATTTAAAAACTATTTAAAAAATGATTGCACAATGAGGGTGAATAAATCGCTGGAGTTTGCAGTATCATACTACACATACACAAGATTTGTAAAGGGGTTATATTCAATATTCATAAAATTAAAGAAAATCTTATTAAATCACAGCAGCTCTACTACTATGAAGATAAAGAGTGCTGTCTTGAGCAATATTTACAGATGCACCTTTGTACATAGACCAAGAGGATGAGATTAATCCATAGACTTTTGGATAATACATAGCACAGACTGTCTTCCATGGAAGCAAATTTTGCCATTTTGTATGACACATATAGAGCAAGACATACACATCCTTGGGGTCCCAGGTAACACTTGCTCTGTATTTGTTGCTGTTGTGTTGTGGCAGCAGCAGGAGCTGCCACTGAGAGAGGTTTGAGTATGTTTGTCCGTGCTGGAGAAACCAGGGGCATGGGAGGAATAGTTGCCACCCAGTCAGGACACAGCCAGCCTGTACATGCGGCCCTGGGTCTGGGTACCCAAGGCACTCTGATGGCTGATCACACAGACATGACCAGCATTTTACTGTAAGATGTAAAAACAAAGGAATTAAACTCTTCTCCACAACTCCTGTGAATGGCAAAAGGACTAATGTGTCATTCTTGCAAGTGAATTTAGACATAGGGAAACATCTTCCAACAATAAAGATAAATAAACACTAAAACTGGTTACCTGGGGATGTTGCAGGGAATGGAACATCAGTGGCTTTTAAGATCATGTTGGACAAATGACTCTCAGGCACGGCAGAAGAAGAGATGATCCTGTGATTTGGCCTAGGGACAGGATTAGATCACTCTCAGAGTCTTTTGTAGTTTCTGTTCTGTGAGTTCTGCCCCAAAAAAGACAAGCTGGGGTACACCAGCTTGCATTGAGGGCCCATCTCCTCTCCTTTTCCTCTTCTTCACTCCCAGCTCTGCTAAATCAGCATCTGTCTAGTTGGACAGATGTGTATGTACACATACACAAAAAGGGCAGAAAAGGATTTGGGCCCTCGTATTGTAAAACACGGCTCAAGGAAATTAAGAGGAGAGCGGCATGCGTAATGAGACTGACCATCAGGAGACAAAGCAAATTAGTACTGCTTTGCTTGCAACTCAAGTCAGCAGAGCAGATCCAGAGAGCAGTTGCTGGTCTGTTGCCAGCAGTAAAACAGGCCCCAGTCGGGGTCACCTTTTCTCCCCAGACCCAGAAGCATGCAGAAGAGATGACCCTCTCCGGGAGCACAAGGAATCACAGAGCATCTGCTCTCCCCCATGCCATCTGGGCCAGGGAAGCACTAATCGGAGGCTGGAGCTGGTGCATCAGCGGCTCCCAGCAGTGTCAGGTTGGTGAGAACGTCACCACAGCCCTTCCTTCACCTGGCCAAAGTGTCCCTGCTCTGTGCTGCACTGTCACCCCTCCCTCCTCTGCCCACTGTTGCAGCAAGGTTGTGGGCATTGGAGCACATAAGGCACGGTCAGAGGAGTGCTTCTCTTCCTATTGCATCTGCGTAAATCATGGCTGCGCTGCTAGGCAGAGATGTGGTAAATGACAACCCAYGCGATCCCGCTCGGTTATCAGGCGGCCCCCTGCTGCTCCAAGGCAGGCCCTGGCCTGGCTCTACTGGCCTTGTCAGGCATAACTGCCTCAGGAAAGATTTCCAGGCCCTCAGGTGATGTTGTGTAAGAGCGAAAAAATAAGCTGCAAGAGACTTCTCAGGAGGTGAAACAGCCCTGGCAGGTGATACAGGCTCTGTGAGAGACTCAAAACAAATCGCAAAGCACCCCTCTACCCCACCCATGAAGTGGAGTTCAGTCAGTGCCTCTCAGCGCTTTCCTCAGGCTGAGGCGGACGCTGCGTTTGAAGGACAGACTTTGGCCCCCCGAGCTCTACCCCGGAGGCGGGAAAGGCACTGCCTGCAGCCACAGGCAGCTCCTGCTGCCCCAGCACCTCCACTGGGCCCTGATGGCGGCCGCTCTCTCTCTTTTGGAAGGCTCTCAGGAGCCCATGGGCTCCACAGGATGGCATGGTGACCTGTGCCCCCATAATGTCAGGAAAGTGTGAGGTGCCCCGGGGGTCCTGAAGCCAGTGAAGCACCGTCGCATCCAGAGGATGTGTATCCTCCTGGCCCCTTCTCTCCAGACGGTTCGCTGGAGCAGCACCGGCCTGAGGTGGCACACAGGCCTCCCCTCCCTGTCACCACCAGCGGGGCCGGCAGTGTCCCTCCTGATCTGGTGGGGAAGGAATGAATTAAACCTGCCCTTTCACCTGCCATAGCAGCGGGTCATGGAGAAACTCTGCCGGTACTGTGGCCATGCTGCATGGCAGCCTGTCCCTGTGCCCCCCAGCCCTGCAGCTCGGGCAGCCTTGTCCAGCAGGGACTGCACCAGTCGTGTGTTTACCTGCAAGAGTCAGCCATCTGAGGACACCTAACACAAACAAATGAGGTGTTTTAACAGTGGGAAGGGAAATTTGGGTGAAGGACACAGTGTTAAAGCCCAGGAGTTTGGGGGGGTTTCAGTGAATGAAGAAGAGGCCACATCTTCAGCAAAACAAACTATGTGCGTCCATCCCCGCACAGCTTCACCGCTGCTTCAGCAGCATCTGGTATGACAAAATACTGTGGAATAAGATGTCCTTGCAGCCTTTCCACCTGCACACTGAACATCCTCGGCATTTCACAAGCTCCAAATACCTGTAAATATTTAGGTGCTTACACAAAGTACTTGACTTCTAGAAATGAGCTTCTGCTATCATTGGCACTATCTACCGAAGCAGAACAGGAAAATTCAAAGTCTACACGGGCAAAATTCAAGTTATTAACCTACTGGTTATGTTTCTCAGAATGAAGAGGAAGCGTGAATTATAACTAATTCCTTCTTTTACAGCAGTACCCTTGGCAATATAAGTATCTGCTGACCATCAGTATAAAAATCTATCCCAGTGAGGCCAGGCTGGGATGTTTCAGGAATTCATGCAAATTAAACTCCAAGAGTTTAATTGGAGTGATGCTATTATCTCCAATCCATTCTTTGTGTTATGTACCTTTTAATTTTCCTAGCAACTATTTTTCTTGCTATAATCTGAAACGATGGCTACCTTGTACCTAATTTGTACACGGCTTTTGTCTCCCCCTTCTTATTTCTTGATGCCAGGGGGACTAGCATGTGTCATGTTTGTTAACAATTTTTTTATAAATCTCTCTTTCTTTTCACTCCCACAGCATGCAGTTCCTATGACTGCTGTGTCATTCCTCTCCTTTAGGTTTCTTGGTAACAAAATCCAAGTGATTGTTTTTCTTGGTGAATAGTAAATTCACAGACAGTTGAATATTGAGGAGATCAAACTCCTACCAGTTTCAGGTTGAATTCAGAGAGTAGTTTAGTCCAGAAACTGATTAGCATATGGAAAAGCTGAAATGTTTTAAAAGAAGTATTTTGGGATTTTTTGGTTTGGGTTTGTGTTGAAAAATTGACACAACTTGAAGTTTAAACAAAGCCTTAAATCACTGCAAAATATTTCATATTAGGGCTAATGGAATGTTTCATAAGGACCACAAACAATTCTTCCACTACCCTCATACCCAAAATGAGGTATCAATTTGACTGGACCCCGTTTTGGGGGGAAGGTGCCATACATCAAAGCAAAACAGAAAAGTCAGCTGTGCTTGTAATTCCTGTTTGCCCGGTGTTGTGGCTGGGGAGAGGAGGGGGGGGCTGGTTTATGCCTCAAAGTACCTCCTTAGTCTGCCATTGTCTAATGGGGTGTTACCCAGAGACAGTTGGCCTTGCATCACCTCTCTCGCACAGTGATTTCCTTCTGCCTTTCCCGCTATTTTTCCAACCCAGCACACAGTTCTTGTTCTTTCACATGTACTATTGGTGTCACTTCAATTTTGGTCAATGTATTTATTAGTGTAACACATCTGTCTTAATGTCCGACAGATTGTATAAGTCTATTAATACTGTGTTGCAAAATATACTGTACTGGTTATCAGCAGCTTTGCATGTTTGAAGACATTTACACTGGAGCAAAATCGGGACAAAATGAAACTAAGACTGTTAAATTGGTCAGTGTTTTAGTCTTTCTCTCCAGGTAAAGATCCTTGGTGGTGCAATGTGGCTGCAATCCATTAGAGTCCAGCTACATGACTATTATGTTAAAGTATATTGAAGTCAGTGGAGTGATGCTGCTATGCTCTGGCAGAGGATCTGGTCCGCTTTTTGCCATCATTTGCTCTGCTGAGCTGAGTAAATATGGCAATTTCTTGGATTGTCAGTAAGAAGGTCACTTTTACTCCTCAATTCCTCCTCGTCCACTCTAATCCAATCATCCAGCTCCAACTTTCAAACTCTTTCTGTTTAGATTTGACTCTATGGCCAATGAAGGGGAAAAAAAAGGTCACTGGTACATGTAAAATGTGTACATGTGCAYGTGGAAAACAAAGGCACTGCTGTTTCTGCTGCCAGTAGCAAACAAGGGATGGTGCTGCTGCCTTTGACTTCCTAGTCCAGATGCCTGTGGCCCACGTATAGTTCAATAAAGAGCTGCCTTCAGATCCAGACATAACTTGCAGACAAGACCAAACCTCATGTCTCTACATTGAGAGCCACATTGTCTCTCCAAGGCTCCTCGTATGAGATTCAGTTGCCTAAATATAGGTTTCCAGTGGTGTTTTGTGAGCCCTAGATGGAGTTGTTTGGCCTCCAACTCTCATCCCAGAAATGTGTGGATTCCCCCTGGGTCTTGTGCCATATCTGCTAGCTACATCCAGATGTTTTGAATACTCTAGGACATTTAAATGACACTTTTGTTTTGTTTTTTTTATCCTTGAATATTAAGTCTTATGTTTTTGCAGGTTTTGGTACAATGAGCCCTCACCTGTCTGTAATATTCGTATCATCTTCACAGGTGCCTACAATCATTCTTGCCCATAACTTCAAAGCCCATGTGCTCTGCAGCTATCCCACTGCATTCTCCCTCACTCCCTTTGCATTCTTTAGAGGCACATTCTGTACAGACTTGCAGGATGCTTTGCAATCTACATCTGGCTGGCACAGAGGAGTGTGGCAGGATTAATCCTTTTCCTCCACTCCTTATTGAGCAATTAGGCCACTAAAAAAGATCTTGTTTACAGATATTTGAAGAGGCTGTAATTTACTAGGTCTTGTAATAAATTTACATCCATCAGGAGGTAGCCAGAGGCAAGTCTGGAGTTTTAGCAGTGGCTAATTTGTAGCTTCACTCTTGGGATAGGAAGAGAATTAAAAAAGTTCCCAATACTAAAGCAATTTGTTTAAATCCCTAGTCCCAAAAAATGAACACTTGCTTTAAAAAGCTGTCTGAAAGTGAAATTCCTCGCTATAGGATCCATACTTGATATAATTGGAATCATTAACAGAACTGATACAATTTACCCAGCATGCCTCTGTGTGGGCTGTGCCTTTAAATTTGGCAGAGACAAGCAGCTGTACTTCTCAAAGGGTTGTTACAAAGCTGGTTTCAACACTGCTGCTCCTTTTTGGTAAGACTTTTTAGCTCTTGCTGTGAAATTTTTTGTGTTGGGGCAAAAGTTGATTCCTTCTCACATGGTATTCATATAAAGACTTGGCAGACCAGGTAGCAACTAATGAATGAGTTATAACTATCTGTGTAATTTTTACAGGACATAAATAGYGATATTTTGTTATTGTGTTTTTAAAATTTCATCTTGTAAAGCAGTCTTCTCTAGAATTATTATTTTGAGTATCTTCTAGCAAATGCTGACTATGTATGGTGTGTTTTAATTCTGTATACTTTCAGTAGAGGACATCAAATTGATCTGTTGACTAGAAAGTGGATTTAGTGTCTGATTTGAAGTCGCTGCTTATTCAACTCTGGGACAAGAACAGTAATGACTAAAGGTTGTTATCAGTTGATTGTTACTGAGTGGTTTAAGTGAAATGAGGTTTTGGAGTATCAGTCAATTTTTCTGTGGACTGCTTTCCATGTAACACTTGGTACCTTTGCTAGTGAAGCATTCAATGTACCATAGAAAATCAACCTCTTATGTCAGGTGTGAGGTATATTGGCAAGATGGAGGGGTGGAGGGAGTAGCTGTATTATTTTTGCTTGTATTTTATCTGTTGTTTCTATGTCTAAAGTCCTTTAGCAACCTCAAAACATCACTCACAAAGACTACATTAACATAAGGTATTTACAAACTGAAGAAACTCTGCTTCCAGAGTTGTTTTAGAAGTGTTATCAATGGTGATACATAAATAAGGAAGCAACCAGAAGAACAAGAAGCCCAGCTGATTTCAGTTTAATTGAAAGTACCACTAAAAAAGGGGAGGGTGCATAGTTATTGATGGGAAAAGGACAAAATGGGTAAAAAAATAATGGTAGTTGTAAGCTGCTGTGAAACAATACAGACTAAAGAAAATTGCTTTTATATTTTTTGGTTTGTTTGGATAGTTTATTGGTTTTATCATGAATCACACAGAAATACAAGAGAGAAAAAAACAGCAAAGACTTGCAGTGAAATACTGTGGAGATTTATAATGCTGTGGAAATGCACAAGTGCTCAAATACTTTGTCCCATTTTGATTGGAGGTTCATGGCTACAACCTGGTTTATCTCCTTACATCTCACACCAATGGATTTCAGTCTGCAGAGTATAAAAATGACTGTGCATTTTGCTCGAGCACACTTGCAATCCATCTTGTAAAATAAAAAAAAAAAAATCCTCTCAGCTATGGGAATACTCAACAGTCTCGTTAATTTTCAGAAGTCTCCAGTGGGACATCATTTTCTTTTATCTTCTCACAAATAGCCTATAGAATCATAAGCATCTTGTGCTGGTTTGGTATTGAGTGTGCTATAGTTATATATTATTTAACATTTTGGCCAAGTTTTGGTTTCATGAACTATTCATCTTCTGCTGTGCATTTCTGCCCTTGTGATTAATGAAGGTTACCAGCCTATGATTGCAAAGTGCCCTGGGTTCTCTCCCTTACCTAATCCTGTTTAAGTGCATTTTGGTCTAATTTTTTCTAGTCTTTCCTTTGAGCTAATAATTCTTCTCACAGGTGCTGAATAATGTCTTCATGTTACATATTGCTATGCCAGTGTCCATAGGGAAGCTACAAAGCTCACTGATGCTGTCACACCCTGTATTTATTGTCAGGAATTCTGGTAACGCAAAGTGCCTGGGGTCAACAGGGGCTACAGCTTTTAGTTTATATTTACAGGGATTCTACTTGCTTTTCTGATTTATTGACTTTTGTGATCAGTTTGACAAATGAAGACCTACTGGAACCATACAAGAAATAATAATATTTTCAGTTTCACCATGAGCATTTGCTAGTGTTAGGGTGTTGTATAATAGTCTGTTGTTCAGCTATTCCCCAGTTTCCACAGGAGAAAATAATTAGTGTTTTATGAGTAACCTCCTTAGGCTCTTTTTTAATGGCCTATGAGAAGTATATTTGCTTAACTTTCACAGCTCAGAATTTTCAAAGGATTAGTCGGAATAAAATAGACTATGCCTGTATAAAATAACATCTACAGTGAGTACTTCCTAACCTGTAAAGAATGGTGATGATGCGGGCCTTTTTTTTTTTTTTTTTTTTTTTTTTTTCCCAAGTGCAGATGTGGATTTTAGGGCTTTTTTTGGTTCTGTGTGGGTGGTTGGGTTTTTTTGGCTCCCTTTGATAGAGTACCCCAGTTACCTCAGTCCCAAAATGTTTGCTGCTGTGTAGGAGATTTCCATGAGATTGTGTAGGTTTCTCCCTTTCCAGAATGAAATATCAAGCTGGGGCTAAACTGTAAGAATAGTGTGTAAACCCAATTAGGATAGATTTCAGCTAGGGCTTATTGGTTAAACGGTAGGAGAGACATGTCCAGCTTGTACTTCTCTGGAGTGAGCTTGTGCATCTCACTTAAAATGGATGAAAATACATTGATCTGTGCATATTGAGAACGGGGCCTGTGCTTTATCTTGACAGCTTCACAGGTCTTGATGAGTCGGACTGTCTTCTCAGTGTGAATCGGCCACAGAGAGCGGGGAGGAGTTCATCTTGATATCATTAGGTGTCAATGTCACTTTGCAGAGTATTAAAATGATAGCGAGTGATCCAGTGACCGTTGCATACAATACGATGACCATGCAAAGCGTAGCGCTTTGCCACTGCATGTTTTGGCTTTCAATTCCTTGTTTTTATATCAACACAACACATGCACATGCAAACGTGCACACCCACCCACACACACTCATGCACGCACATGCAGTGTACGCCTGTTTTATGAAGCTATAGGAAAATGACTTGATTGTGGTTTAAAAGAAGGTGGAAATGCGTGCATCCACACAAGCTTCTGTTAGGAAGATAGGAGTTGCAGTCTTTTCATTTTATAAGTAAATTTTTACCCTCTCACTTTTTTGAACAGTTTAAAAAAAAAAAAAAAAAATTTCTTATGCCACTGTGTGAGATGATGTTCRGAGCAGCATAGACTGTTCTAATGGCTGATTTCAATAATAAAAGACAACAGGGGACTAAAAGGTGCAGTGCAGGAGGCTGGGAAACGCATTCCTTTCCCCAGAGGGTGTACTTAGCTTTGTGCCTTTGATCACTTGAGAAGTATCATTAGAGCGCAAAATGGCAGGCACTAGGGAACATTACGGCAATTATAATGTGATAGTTTAAAAAAAATCAAAAGAAGTTTGAACTTATTTGGGAGTTTTCTCTCATGAAGGACTGATCGCATCTGAAGGATAAGACGCTCTAGTAGATAAAATGTAGAAGCTCCAGTGGGACTGTTCTTCAGATATTGACTCCCAAGTTAGCTCTAGTACAGAACACTCTGTACAGAACAGACTATATTTACAAATTCAATAAATCTAATCTGTGTACGCACTTTATCGTTACTTACTATTTGTACTGCAGTAGCACCTGCAAGCCCTTGTTACTCAACTAGATCCCACTGTGTTAAGAACTGTACAAACATGAAACAAAAAAAAACAGGCCATGGAACAAGAAAAGGCCCAGAAAGCCTTTAGACAATGAGGCTGCAACATAGTTGTTGGCACTTGGAAAATCAAAGTATTTGTCTAATACCTGGCAAATCACTATACAAATATTGTTGTAGCTTATTATTACATACTGTTATGGAGTGGTTCTTAAAGAACAGAGGAATCTAAATGGCAGTGTTTTCTAAAGTTTTTTAGTAGCGCCTTGGCAATACAGAGACAGACTTTGCTTTGCTGTGACCTCAAAGAAACCACCTTTTCAGCCAGAGGAACTGCTGTTGGTTGGGGCAGAAGGCCAGATGAGTTAACATTTGTATACATTTCTGCTGTGTCCAAAGCCTTGGACATAAAGCTGACAGCAAAGACAATTTCCGCTTTCTCCGTCTCTAGAGGGCCAATAACTCTGTGGTGAATCATGCCAATTCTAGCAACTAGGGGTATGTGTATTTGTAGGTGTGAATAGGAACATGAACTAGAGATTTTCACACAACTTCAAGCTTTAACTTCAGTGTTCTGAAAACATATTGTATGGTGTTAAGTAAAAAGCCTAGGTCGCTAATAGAGCAAAATGCAAGACTTTAAAACAAGAAGACTGCAGACTCAGAGTTGCCTTGTGCTTTATATGTAAACTGTCTAGATAAAATCGGTGCAAGTACCTAACTAATGCAGCAGTCTCATGTCTCCTGTATTGTCCTTGTCTGTACTGCACAAAATCCAATAATAAGCACAGCTTTTAAATGTGCCTTTTACTACCTCGTCACAAGCTGTATTGATTGTGCTCACATGCAACATCCTTAACATAAAATACAGCAGGTAAAAAGAGAGAAATAACCTAATTTGTGTGTGCGGGGAGAAGGGGGGGGTTAAAGTTCCAATTGGACACGTATGGAACAAATCTTGTTGTAACATAGCAAAAGAAAGTATTTCAAACAAACCATCTTATCATCATCATCAACCAAAACAGGCTGCCCATGCAGCTTTGGCATTTCAATTTTCTGCTCATTTTCTTTTGTTCCTATCAGATGTGTTGCCTATTTTCCTTAGTTCATAGATGTCTCGCTGTCATAGGAGCTTAGAAAGCAGCAAGCACAGCCCATTTTCAGAAATGGCGATTATAATGAAAAAGGAAAATGTAATAAAATGATCCAGTTGCCCCAGATTCTGCAAATTATTCCATCAAACCTGAGTTAGAGTTATTTCTCCTTTTAATGGTCCTCTACCCTGCCCCTTTCTTTTTGCAGCCACTTAAACATTATGTGGTTGGTGGCATATATATCTACATAACACTTATCTCCTGGCTTACTTTACCTGACTGAGAAGACTTCCTGCTGTAGAAACAGTTAACATTTCATAGGGAAGAGCTGGAATATCTTTGAGTAATGGTACTCCCTTTGTCTGGGTGAAAGGCCAGAGGGGTATCTAGTCCTTTTGTGCTGACACTGAGGACTATTTCCACGTTTGTTTTTTTTTTTTTTCTTTCTAAATGGCAAATGTATGCAGTTGGTTAGTATATAATAAATTTTAAAAGGGCATATTTTACTGAACAGAAGAAAAGTAGAGAAGAGATCATTAGTTATGGAGGTATCGCACACATCTTATAAGCACCTAATAAGGAAGCAGGAGACTACTGTGTTTTCCACAGCAAGGGGCTTTCCAAACCTCTACTGTAATGGCAAGTCACTTGATACTATTGGCTTTGCTTCTGCCTTCTGTGAATGGGATATGATTCCTTTCTTTGCTTTTGGTAGTGGGAACCTATGTGTGCCCTAGGTTGTGAGTGCCCCTTACTCATTTATTCGTGTATTTGTTCCCATTACCCGCAGCTTTTGCATTTTTGCCTTTTACACATGAACTGTCTGAGATCCACAGAGGTCTTTAAACACTGAGATTCTATTTTGGTGTCTAACTTACCATATGTTTCAATGGGGAATTAATTGCCTCTGTATCTTTATGGGCCTGGTACTAAATGATTTGCCCAAAGAGACATAGGAAAATATAGTGAGCTATTTCTCCAAGCTATTATCTCCTAACTGAAGGACTGGATCACACTTCACCACTCGCAGTATTATAATAAGTCTTAATTCATTAATGTTTTTGAAAGATCTTGTAAACCTCTTGGGAGCAGAGCTTTGTGAGTACAAAATGGCATTTTATTCATGAACTTCTGAAACCTTTTGTACTTCGAATTTATTTTTTTAAAAAAGAGAGACAGAGAATGTAATAGAAGGCAAAGTTGGACATTTACAATTTCAGGATTTCAATGTAATTAGGGAAAGGAAAGAGATAGTAGTAAAACACAGAATCTTTCATGTGACAGAGGGTAATGGTGAAACTAGACTGAGTAAAAAAGGTAAAGAAAAGCCATGCTGCAGTGTTGCCCATACAAAAATCCAGGTTATTTCAATCTGAAGTATTTTCATGTGAATTCACTTTGCCCTACCAGCTTCTTATGGCCATAAGACCCAAGGCCAAAGCAGTCTGATAGTTTCCCTCAATCCAGAAAACATAACCTTTGCCATTTGCACCTTCTACATTGGAATAATTGAAAGAAAAAGGGATAGAAGCTCGGGACTGCTGTTTTTGGAGTACCAGAAGAGGGCAAAATAAAGGAGACAATGGGAAAAGCCTGCAAACCCAGAGATTATAGGAAAACAGGAACCAATAACAAACATATCCACAATGTTTGGAAGGTGGAGAGGGCATAATCCTAAATCTTGGGAAAGATGTTTTTCCTCAGCATTTCCTACTCATATATAGTTTGCCATAACCTGCACTTTGAAAACAGTTTCAGTCTTTCAAAAAAACAAACTCCAGGATACCTTCTGTAACACAAAAGGAGACTATAACAGCAGTACCAGCCCAGAGTATAGTGAGCTGATGCCCTTCCTGAGCCATGGCAGGCTACAATATGAAGAATTCATAGGAAAAATCGTAAGTGCAATTGACGCTACCTTGATTCTTTAAAGATATTCTTTTTTTAAACTTAATGGACTGTTCTTCAGTATACGGAACTGTGTGATGCAGACTGCTGCAGATTCTCATTTGGAGTACATCAACACTGTGATTTCATGCGGGAATGCTCATTTGCAGTAACTGCAGATAGAGACATCACTGTGCAGAGATGAAATTGCAGGATGAAATTCAACTCTGGAGTAGTATTTTTCAACACTTTACATTTTGGGAGCCATCAAAAGAGTGAACAGTCATAGAGAGAAAAGCCAATTAGAAAAATGGGATTCAGGTATGAGTGCCCCCACCTCACACCCTAACATTGGCTCGATCCTATCTATTAGAGTAAGGAAAACTGAGTGACTTCAAGGTCACTTCAGCACATGTAATATACAGACACCAGATTAAATGCTGGATGGCAGTTTCAGACAGATTGGAGAATGTACCAATCTGCCAGTTGTGCCTTGTTGTTTTCCAAGTTTGGTGTCGTTGAGAACAGTTTAGCTTCATTTATTAAAGGCTTTGAAGTAGATCGTATTGCAGTTTGCTTCCAAAGTCCAGCACCTGCTTGGAGTGCGCTTCATGCCCGTGCTTGCCTCTTGGGTTCACTTATGCCAGCAAAGTCGAAGTTAATGTTGTCAGCATCATCATAAAATAAAAAGTAGTGGCAACACTCCTTCACTGTACTTTGTAATTTAAACTTGGATGTCTATAACTCCCTGCATCACTAATCATAGAACGAAAATATATTCCTGGTATCGCATGTGAGTTATGGCTGCTTTGACTAATAGCTGTAATGGCAGAAAGAATTTTGACTGTGAAACGAGGTGCTTGTGGTGGGAGCTCTGCCAACATACCAAATCGAGCGGGAGGTCTGAGTGCAGTGTAAACTGGTGTTCCATATGCTCAAGAGACTTTTGGAATCAGCCCAGCCAACACATGCTTCTGTTGGCAAGCTCTTGAATAGAAAGGAAGATATTGTCCTCACCCTACCTAACATACCTCCCACTCATTCGAAATGCTCATTTGCAAATGGAGAGCATGTAGATCTGAGAATAATAATGACACAAACCCAATTTTGCTACAGCTGGATAGGAGAAAAAAAAAAAAATTAAAAATTGTTGAATAGATTTTAAACCAGAAAAGGTATTGATGTAAGACATTGGATAAAAAGCATTTGAGAAGTTCTTCTATCCATGATCTGTGGAGTAGTAGAATAACTTTTGCTGTTTTACTAAGGCACACAGACTTCACTAGCCAATCCACGGAACTGTAGTTTGCTGGAAGATGCTCTGGTGAACAAAACACTCAAAACAATATCATCTTAAAATCATAGAATCATAAAGGTTGGAAAAGACCTCTAAGATCATCAAGTCCAACTGTCAACCCAACACCACCATGCCCACTAAACCATGTCCCTAAGCGCCTCATCTACACGTCTTTTAAATACCTCCAGGGATGGTGACTCAACCACTTCCCTGGGCAGCCTGTTCCAATGTTTAACCACTCTTTCAGTGAAGAAATTTTTCCTAATGTCCAATCTAAACCTTCCCTGGCGCAACTTGAGGCCGTTTCCCCTTGTCCTATCACTAGTTACTTGGGAGAAGAGACCAACACCCACCTCGCTGCAACCTCCTTTCAGGTAGTTGTAGAGTGCAGTAAGGTCTCCCCTGAGCCTCCTCTTCTCCAGGCTAAACAGTCTCAGTTCCCTCAGCTGCTCCTCATAAGACTTGCTCTCCAGACCCTTCACCAGCTTCATTGCCCTTCTCTGGACACGCTCCAGCAACAAAATGTCCTTCTTGTAGTGAGGGGCCCAAAACTGAACACAGTATTTGAGGTGGGGCCTCACCAGTGCCAAGTACAGGGGCACAATCACTTCCCTACACCTGCTGGCCACACTATTTCTGATACAGGCCAGGATGCTGTTGGCCTTCTTGACCACCCTGATTATCTGTGATTGCAGTGAAAAAGCTATACTACAAAATGGTCCAAGTTGAGGTAAGAAAGAGAATAAAAAATACAGAGAGGGGAATTTAAGCATGTAGCAGAGAGGAAATGGGAGAGAAAGAATCCCTGGATAGAGGGATTTGGAGAAATTAAGACGCACAGTGGTGGGTAGGGGAAGAAATGATGGAACAAACTTATTAAGTAAACAGATCTCCACTGGGCTGCCATAATTTGCCATCTACGTYGTGAACCAGGTGTAACTGTTCTGTCCTCCTCCCTTTTGAAATGAATTCTCATGTCTCCAAACATCAGTATTCCTTTTTTCTTCAGTATCACTGTCCTCAGCTTTTTCAGTTTTGTGAATGCCAGGCATACATAGAGGTGTACTCTGGCCTTGCTCTGAAATTCCCCACTTTCCCCTTCACTCCACAGAGATAGAGTCTGCATGTAAAAAAGCTGTGGGGACAATGGTGGGTAGAGCTTTAATGGATAATGCTATCTTGACACAAGTGGCACAGATCAGCCACAGAAACATCCTAGATTAAATATTTTGCAAAGCAAGAGCTGAGCTGGAATGGCATTTACTCCATATTGATTCCTAGACAGTCCCCACTGGATGCTTTTGCCATTGCAAATATTTCTGAAATATTATGTTGTGGCAAGTGATAGACAGTTCTTCTATGGGCCTGGCCCATCACATGCTTCTCTGACACTCATGGTGCAGGTGGCTAGGAAGGAAATAATGGCTATCAACTCACTCCACAGATATTCTTATCACTGATATATACCAAGAACTTGATTGCTTCTCCTCCTCTGCTGCTCTACTGCCTTGCTGATGATTTGCAGGGGAATGGTAGGAAGCTTTTCCAGTACATCGGATTTGCAACACAAACCTTTCTGCTCTTACAAATATGTTCTCTGAGGCTTTTCAATGCTGTCCTCAAGACACTGAATGCAGTTGTATTTTGACTTTCACCAATGGTGTTCCCTGCCACAGAAAACTTCCATTATATGCTCTTGCTCCCTGCTTATTCTTGTGCCTTGTACCCATCATGAAGCCCCTTTCCCATGCCTTCCTTACATGAGTGTAATTGCCATTTACTAGGAGTTTGACAGAGTAAAGTTTGAAGAGTTTGGCTCCAAGTTCTCCTTAGTAATCCTTCTCAAACCTTTAATTTACCCACCTCTTCTTTCCTACATGCCTTTGCAACAGATAGGTGGTTAAATAGCAAGAGCGGGAAGAGTTTTGCCACATAGCCAATACTTCAATTTCACAAGCTTCAGTCTTTTGATGGTAATTTTGGGTGAATTTAAATCAATACCCTCTATTTCTGTTGAAAAGAACATCAAAATATGTAATTTACTAAAAAAAAAAAAATAATCTGTTGTCTTAAAAACAATGGATATTTTGAGAAAATCTTTTAGTACAAAATTTGATTAACATATGAAGAGAACCCCAACAGAGGGCAATTCCAATTATGAAAGTACTTCAAACACTGTTGTTATTGCAGGTCTAGTGAAACTTGAATGTTTGACAAATCTTCAAAACTCATGTGACCTACCACATCAGTTTCTTGCACATCACAGTAATTCAGCTATTTATCATCGCAGCTCTCCTATGAAATACAGTTGTCACCATAGCATAAGTGGCAATGTAAGGCACAAAAAGACCAAGGGAGAGGTCTGTAAATCTGATGAGTTTCCTTTAGATTTGGTTGGTATGGGGAATAGAGTGATCCTCCAGTCATCCTGTAAACACTTACACTGTCTAGCCTTACTGACATGAATAGCTGTGCTGGAAGAGTGATTCAGAGTAATAACATTAAATGTGTATGTATGTGTTTATGCCATTGGGCCCTGTGCCAGAAGGGCTCACGGAGGGTGGTGGATTGTGTAAACCACCTTCAATAACACTTAAATTTTCTTTTAACAACTGGAATGAAATGACCAAAGCTGCATTTACTTGAAACAACTCAAAACTAGTTGTTTAACTGTTTTCATGGAAAAAAAAAAAAAGGCTGTTCACTTTTCTGTGAAGAATCTTTTTCTTTTTTCTGTTTAACCCCCCCACCGTTGGATTGAAATGAAAAAAAAAAAAAAGTTGGTGCAATTAAAATGGCTCTGAGTAAAGCAGAGAGCTACTTCTGTGAGTTTACTGTGGTCGGCAGTGAATCTGGCTTTGAACCAGCTCTAGTGCAATTGCTGTTGCTTTGCTTGGATTTTTTTTTTTTTTTTCTTTTATTCATACCTCTGTAACATTTAGGAATTGGAGAAATCTTGGGTTCTTGAGACTGGCCTCTTATTCATAAGATGGGAGTGTGTGTGTGTATATATATATATATGTATACATAAAGTCCTCCTACTCACCACTGCCTCTTCCCTCTTTATACTTTGCCCTTGTTTATCCTTTTCTTCAGAAAAACAAAAATTAAACCATTTGGAGCTTCACAACTCTTCCACTCAAAAGCAGAAGGCTTTGGCCTGCTGTTCCTCCTCCTACCCACTGCCTGAGACTTCCCATTCTGGGAGTGAGACATGCAAACATATGTCAGACAAAAGTGGCATAAATACCATATGCAAACAGATTCTTCTGTGTGGGTGGCAAGTACAAAACCCAGCTTCTGGCACCAAAAAACACCACCCCAGTCCTCTGGAAAATTCTAAGGAAGAAAAATTGTACCAGGTGAGGGTAGCATCCAATAAAATGCAGCTCTGTCAGTTTTGCATCCTGAGTAGGACTGAGGGATTCCTGTGGAGTTTGGGGATTTTCAAACCTCCTGAACCATTGCTGAATTTCACAGGGTCGGCAAAACCAGTTCAAATCCATGCTATATTTTTCTTCCTCTTCCCCTGAACTTATAAACCCTTGTGGTTTCCAAGGACAATTCAATGTAAAAGGAAAAAATACTAGCTAATGGGAGAGCTTCACTGAATTGGGATGGAAAGGCAAACCAAAAGAAAAAAAAAAAAAAAAGGCTGGCACAAGTTTATGGCCTATGTATGCATGGGATTTATACTGACAAGCAGACATATCCCTGCTGGCATGAATCCCAGAAACCACAGTGGCTGGCAAGTCTGCCCAGAAATGGATTGCACCAATAGTGTGAAATGCCTGTTTCCCCATCTCCTGGGGAGAGCTCAAAACATGGTAACTGCTGAGTAATGGGATTTGGCTGAAGAAATTAAAAATTACGCCCTCCCAAGGGAGAGGGATGGGGGATATTTGCAGTAGCAGATTCAGGCTGTCGAATCTTTTTCTTAATTTGAAAGCTTTCTTCACTCTTCCTTGCCATCTTTCTACACTCTCTGTCAGCAATTTCCATCCTATCCACTCATTGCTAATCTGTTTTCATACTTTACTTTTCCCTGCATCCCACCGCCCCCAGGTCTCTTCCAGGCACCCTAAGTCATAGCCTCTCCTAAACCTGACAATGGCCCTGCTGGGCATTAGCTTTGTACCCCACAACATCAGCAGGTTTAAAATGGATCAACCTTGTTGGGAATGGAAAACTTTATCATGAGAGATTTCAGGGTATTTTTTTCTCTTTTCTTTCCATGTCCAAATGTATCATCTGGGTCTGGGTTTATACCTTCAAATCCCCTGTTGAATTCTCAGGGTATTAAGTTTAAAAACAAACAAAAAACCACCAACAACAAAAAAAACACACACACGTGCAAAACCAAAAACCAACCAACCAAACAAAAAACCCAGAAAACCCACACCAAAAAAACACCCCTGTACTAAACACCGCAATGGTTGCTAACATTTTTTTTATTACGCTCTTTTCAGTGAGATTAGGAAAAAATCACTTTAGAAGTCGAAGTGTGAAAATCATTATTTTAGTAAGAATATTAAAGTTAGATGTGAAATTGTGCCTTCAATGAATATAGTGTCAGCGCTCATACTAAAGAGAGTATTGGGCAACCCCCTCCAGTACACAAAGTGCTAGATTTACCCAGTTGCTCTCACCTCAGTTGAAATGCCTGCATCTTGCACTGCTTATCTGTAACTTTGGATTCACCAGATATATGGGTTCAGGAGTAAGAGAAGTGCTGTCATACTACAGTGTAGCTGAGGCTTTCCCTTCGAGTGGACCCCTAAACTCAGCAAGACCTGTTTGGAAGATGTGTTCCACTGGCAAGAAGGCAGCACTGACATCCCTCTCCTAGCACCTGGGTATGATTTTTCTCAATCTCTAATTTTATCACTGTCTTTCTGTAAAAGTGCAGTAACTAGAGTAGCTCCTTATCAGAGGTGAATTTTACAGTGCCACTGATCCTCTTCTACGTGAACTGAGGATCAAGCTGCTTAGGTGTGTAGCTAGGGACTTTGAAGATTTTAACAAAAGAGAAAGTTCAGTTGCAGGCTCTTGCAACTAACATTTTTCTTTCTCCTTCCCTCATGCTCTTCCTGCTGCCACAGGTATAACATTTCAAGTATTTTTTTGTTAAATAACGTGTTGTTCTTTCTTCTGTTTAGACTGAAGAAAAATAGTGGAAGGTCTCTTGTCTTTTCTGGATTTTCAGTACTCGGTGATATTTCCAAAGTTCAGCAGATAACAAGAAGGTACAATTAATTCTTCCAGAATTTGGACAGCTTGGAAATCTCCTGTTGCCCTCTGTCAAGCATGGCACTATGTGTTCCATCTTTCTTGCTGCCTTCTGTTTCAGACCTATCACAGCTGCCTGCCTGCTCCTCTGCAACCATGTGAAGCAGCTAAGAGTTAAATGTTGCACAGGTGACAATCATCTTTATTTACAAGCTTCCAAGTCAGAGCAGAGATGACACTTATTTGTAGGATATTAAGAAAAGATCCCAGAATTGGGGTAGAGCATGAAGAGTAAGTCAGTCTCATCTCAAATGCTCAAAAAGACCTTGCTAATTAAGGGGTGGTCCATAGAATGTAAAATGCTACATGAAAAAAAAAAAAAGCTGTTAACACTATCTAGGCTGTGCTCCAGGTTCTGTTCCTTTCACATGGTGCATACGTATATACAGGCCTTTCAGCAGCATTATGACTGTGAATCTTAAATCTGTGATCCAGTCCTATGTACTTGGAAAATGCTGGTGTTTTGTTTATTCTCACCTGTCTGCTCTCTTGGTACTCTTTGAACTTACCCGTTGCTATAAGAAAATAAATGATTTATTTGTGAGCTTTGTGTATGCTGAAGTGAAACTGCTACATGCACTACATGCAGAAAGTGTCTGAAAGTAGATATTTTCAGAAGAGGTAAAACAATTCTATCAGTTGAAGCTGTTCTTGATCCCATTTTAGGTGATAAAGGAGACCTTAAACCATGGAGAAAGATGCCTGCTTCCTAGAAATATTCATTTTGCTCACAAGATTTTACAGTAAGGCTTGAGTAAAGGAATTACGAAGAGCTCTATTATTACTCTATTATTTCTGCCTTGCTTTTTTTGTCCATATATCATTATAGGTTTTGATTATATTTTTTTTCCAAACTGATATGCATTTTCTTAAATGCATTTATTTATTGTTTAATTTTTGCAAAATTTATTTTCTTAAATGATGTGCTGTATCTGAGAACTGCTTTAGTCACCTATGCATTTGTTTGTCTGAATTGGATAACTTTGGGTCTTCAAATTTCTAATGTGATTGCAAGTTATATTTGCTTCCAAGGACGACTGTTCTTAAAGTTCCTGCTCTGGTGAATTTTGAAGCAAGCAAAGTAATTCAAATCTAGTGAACAAACAAACAAAAGGTCAGTTTATGTGTTTAATAATTTCTCCTATGAGAGCTTATTCCTGGCTGTGTGGCGATGAATGACAACATCCATGAAACTGTATTTCTCTGAAATTAGGGTAACTTCTCCAAAAGTAATGATTAGATGATAGCTTTGTTGGGATTTACTTTTTTCTCTTTAGTAATGCAGTCAGGGGATATCTGGAAGAACTTGGCTTGCTACCTGGATGTTCCAAAGCTGCTGAGTTTCATTTAAAGCTGTGAAAATATCAGAGGGAAGAGCTTCCTTCTCTCATTATATTTTCATCAAGTCTTCAGGTGCTCTTATACCCTTTTTCCTTGAGTTATGTCTTTCAAAAATCATACTTTTCTTGATTTTGCTCTCACTAGTTCCAAATATGTTCCATCATAGACCTTGATGGTTGGAATGAGGTTGAAGTCAGGTTTGCTGATGAACTTGGATGTGGAAATTGTGAGACCTGAGAGGGAAAATTGCTGTATAGAGATGAGGTGGGCATTCCCGAATGGTAGGCTGTTGGTCTCTAACCACTGTGCAGGCATCCAGCAATGCAAACTGACAAACCACTGAGAAACTGGGAGACTTGTTTTTGTTTGGGGAATTCTTTTTCTTCCTTCCTTCTTATGACTTTTTCTGATCACCATTTTGGTGGGAACAGTAACATTTCCCCAACAGGACTGTTTTGTTTTGTGTAGTACAGGTTATTGCATGTCCCAGTCCTTACTATGAAGCTGATACTGTAAAATTATTATACAAGTTTAGCTATGCATGCCCCTTTCTATTTGGCCTTAGTTTTGAAGCAGTTTGTACTATAAATGCTTGCCCTTATAACAAATAACAGAACAAAGTCCTTGCTGTTTCAGCTGTTGTATCTTTAGTCTTCTGTTTCTGGACCTAAACCATTTTGCTCCCGGGGTTAGAATCTAGACTGCTTAATGTTCAAGATACTTATCTTAATAGCAGCCTTCCTAAGAGATGTATTTATTTCTCTTTAAACATATGAATTAGTTTACCTTTGTCAATATAGGATTACATAAAGTATACTTTCCCAAGAACATTAGTCCCAATTTTCCATCACATTATTTATTATGCTTACTGTGACTAAGAGATGACAAGAATAAAATCGTATTGTTAAGCACTATACAAATAGAGAGTAGTGGATGGTCCTTGCCCCAGTGACATTACTGTCTATGTGTGGCTTATTACTCATTATCAGCACTGATGAAAGGCATTCATGCCTCAGGATATCTTGGAAGGGGAAAGATTACCACCTATATTGACTCTACGAGGCTATATTTTCTTAGGAAAATTTCTTGCTTTTATCAGGCTTGAATAGCTTAGCTGCCAATATTGATTATCTTCCAGGGGTTTCTTCCTATATTCCACAGACTATGGATGGGATAAGATTAAGGAATACTTGTTTCTCTGTTGCTTCAAAGGATTCTGTATCTAAACTCAATGTGATTCTTTTGTGGCAGGATTTCTACATGTGACTGCCTCATCAGTGTCAATTCTTTTAGTGCTCTGTGCATGGTTCAACATATGTTAGGGAGTTGTGGGTTTGCTTGCTTGTTTGTTTTTATCAATAGGTACCCTGAATTGCTCCAGCAGTTCTTTCACTTGTATGGCAAAATTTTACCCATCCAAGATTATTAAGGGGAACTAGGCAGTGGAGGATTGGTCAGGGGCAGTCTGTTTGTTACCTTTTCAGTCATGAGTCAGAGATACTTTTCCAACAAATCTTATCTACATTCARGTTTGTTTGCTTTTGAATACCATTTAATTTCATTTTTTATTCTCTCTTGTTCTTATGTACTTATGTCTCTGCATCCATGTTTTTTTAATTGGTGCTGTCTCTTTTGCTTTTGAAAAAGTTGTTGTTTTTTTTTTTTTTTTTTCATACTAGAATTATTATTTAGCCCTTTGTGTGCCTGAAAGAAAACAGATTGTGAATCTATTCCTATTCATGTAAATTGCATTTGGATCCCAGTATGTACAATGTTTGAAAGCTTCTGAAATTTAGTAACCAATAGGTTTAGTTTGAATACACTGCACACATAAAACAAAGGGCATATTTAATGCCTCCTCTTGCTTTCTGGAAGTCAGTGGTAGATTTACTATTGACCTCAAGAGGAGCAGGAGCAAGAATTTAAATGCAATAATTTTGGGTAGTAGATTATGATAGAATACAGAATAGATGACAGGACTGCCATGGAGTCATTGCTCAGCGTAACTTTCCAATGAGAAAATACCTCAGAAAAGCTGTTGCAAGTCCGAAATAATTGTGATTTTTGTTGTTGTTTGGTTTTGGGGTTTCTTTTGTTTTTTATAAAGATCCTTGTGATTAAACCTGGTCTATCCGTGCATTATTGCATCTCCTGGCACCATTGAGCAAATAGGCTGACACAGCACAGCTCCCTGCTGACCTCCCAGCAACAGCTGATTGACTTTGCAAGGATTTTTCATTTCAGAAACACTTGCAATTTCCTGAAATTACTCCAAAGAATCACATCATCTTATTTCGTATTCACATTTGCTTGCATCTGTTATTTTGGGGGTAGGAGAGGAGGGGATGAAATTGTTTCATATAAATAAGTTGGATGTATTTCATAACAAGCAATGTTCTGACCCTAGCGCTATTGTCTTTCTACCCACCTGTATTGAAATAAGATTTCATTGTGCTAGGATATCACAAGTTACCCAGAATCCCACCCATTTTATTTATTTTGCTATGAAGAAGTATCACTATAACTCACTTTATGCCTATTATTAAGAATTAGCACAGCTGAGAATCAAAAATGATGAAGATGTGAATGTTCAGAAGTCAAACGATTGCAGGTATTACAATGAGTTGTCCACCCACAGGCTCAGCAGTTTCTGGAGCAATCAGCTAGGAAATGGAGTATTTCTGGTATACAATCTGCAGATACTTTGGTTGGTTAGTTTCATTAGATACTTGTTCAGAAAATAAATACAGTAAAAGGACTTTGCTGAGCCCCAGCCTGTTATAATCTATGAAAGACCTTAGAATTTCCCAAATCATGACTAATTTGATATACTTTCTTCCTTTTTTTCCAGGGAACAAATTGTACAAGACAATGAAAAACACTTTATAATCTGCAGTGGGCTTGGGCACAGAGGTGTCCAGTTCATGTCACAGCTGTCTCTTTCTAAGTGAGAGCTTCCAGAGGGAAATCTGAAGCACAAGTAAATGCATGTGTGATTTTTCTTTATAGAGCAAACTCTGCTCTGTTCATCTTCTGCTCTCTCCATTGAGTCTAATTATTTATCAAGTTGTGGTTTTGTCCCATACCATGGCTATCATCTCAAAGATTGGTCAGTTTGATTAAGGTACATTGAAAGAAAACCCAACATCACTGTTTCAGGGGGTATGAGACTCAAATACAAGTTGGTTGCTCCTTCTACCTCAGACAGTGATTTCTGTTCTCCCTTCCCTCAGTAGTGCCACAAATGTAATCCTGGGAGAATTTAGCTAGCTTGCATACATCGGATGGAAAATAACATGAGAGCATGATTGGGAAAGGACTTTTTTCCTTCTCCCTAATGACTCTTAAAATTGAGGCATCCTTGGGGATGTTTTTTCCTGTTCATCACTACAGGCAGTGAATCTTTTTTCTGATCTACTTATCTTTCTTTGGGTGACAAGTGACCTGTCAATTTGACGGTGCATTTTCTAGCTAGATGGACCTGTCATCTGACTAGAATTTCTCATGTTGGATTTCGCCTTTCATCCTGAATTTCTGAGCTGAAATAATAGATATGTCATAGTTATGAAATATGGTTGGAACTCCTCCGTTTCTGTAGATGTGGGTGCTGCTGATAGCCTGGACTTAAATGTTTCTTGCTGCAGAAATTCTAGAGGGCTGAGAAGTAGGATTCCCTCCTTCGTTTGTGGAACTCACAATTTCTTGATGCCGTATCCTGTATAATTCCATGCAAAGCACTTGCCATTTGCAAAGCTGACAGAAAGTTGGCCCCACACAATCGTGGCAGTAAGGGGATCACAATGTCTTCGGAGATGGGTTTGGCACAGAGTGACAAAGGTCACACAGCAGACCAGAAGCAGAAATGAAAACCCAATGGCTTGCTCTAAGGATGGAATGAGAATTACTGCTTAGAGAGGAAATGAATGAGGACTTAAGATGAAATGTCTTTGCGTAAAGAAACCTGACTGTTTATTAGTTTAGACCCTAGCACAATAAAGTCCTACTGTGTACTATCCTTAGACCTGGACTATGACATATTATGTTCTAGGCACTATGAAAACACAGGTGATAGCCGAACTTTGCCTTCCAGTATTCAAAACAAGAAAGTTATCTATGGCCATTATAATTGCTCTATATATTATACATATTGCCAGAAGTTATATAAGATATTTTAATAAGCTGGAGTCAGCTAGAGCATAAGAAAAAGAGGCACTTTTCATTTGTGATATTAAATCTTTGTTTATTCAGAGTCTATTAAAATGCATGGAACATGTGAAGAGGAATCCTGGTGCTCTTTTTGTCCATGACAAAGCTCGCATCATTTGGTAGCACCAGGATTTCAGAAGAGTTAGTGGACAGGATATGCTCCAAGCCTTCCACTGGTTGCTAGCAGTAGGGCTGAAGCCACTTTATCCAGGTCAGTAATCCATCTGCAATTCTTGAAGTGCTACAGGTCTGTTCTTATTCTCCCTGCGCCCATATGCCAGACCTGGGGAACTGGAAAAGTTCTCTCCAAAGTGAGCAGGTAGGCGAGCAAATTCTCTGCCCAGATGGTACCCAGATCTTCTTATCTCATCATGAGGATGCAGAAATGAGAATGGACCTCAGTCTTCCCATTTACATCCGGGCAGCATCCTTTTCCTCATGTTAGCATAAGAGCTGCCTTGTTCAGAGGGCACATGATTTGATAACATGGGTTCTTTGCACCCCTACCAATGGTGATCCATCCCCTCATCACACTGGCCCTATTTGCTGGACTGCACTGTTAACTGCAGGAGAGGGAAAGGATTTCATGGAGACCCAGATGATCAAACCAATGCTTTTGGTAGATGAGTCAGAGTTAACATGTGATTAAACTGGCCTTAATTTCATTGCGGTAATGTGTTAGGCAAAAACTTAATTGATGCTGTTTCACAGCTGAATGAAAGTCCATACAAGAGTTGTGTGAAGGGAGGGAAAAAACAAACAAACAAACACCTAAAAACAAACAAACAAACAACCCAAACCAAACCAAAACAAAAAAAAAACAGAACACCCACCACCCAGTTGTTAAATGAGTTCTATGGGTAAATTGGATTCACTCTCCTGAGCATCCCCATGTGGACAAACTCGGTCACTGACATCCTATCAGCTCATTAGCAGACCATTCCTGTGCTAGTAAGTTATACCCAACCTTACATGCCACCATGATTGTTTGCCCTGTTGGGGGTAATAGTCTGTCTCTCCCTTGTTAGCAGTCTCAGTGTCATTAAGGTCAGACGCARCTGTCACTATCAACTTTACTTGGGGGTGCATGATGTGAATCTCACCTGACACACCTCTCCTAATAGCTTTGTTCTTGACAGTGGTTTCAAGTTCAAACTGAGCTGGCACTGCAACTGTTCTCAGAGATGCTATTGCCACCAGGCTGAGTTGGAGGGGTACGTCACCCCAGTACCTTCGTTTTAAAACCTGAGAGACTATTTTGCAAATTTAAGCTGTTTCTTAGAAATGGCATGGCTATACTTTCAGTTGTGTTGCCTAAAACTTTCTGCTCAATCTGTTTTCCTTATTCTGCTTCTATTTTGTGGTTTTACTGATGCTACAAGAACCCTATGAAATAATAACAGAGATGCAGACCTGTGATCTGACTAGCAAAATTGTAACCTTTCATTTGTAAAGCCCTCAGAGTACTGGATGCAGATTTTCGTGGTCAGATCCTCACCTATGGCTCTCTGGAAGCCAGTGGAATTATGCTGGTTTACACCAGGTGAAGATCCAGCCTTCTCTATATGAGCCCTTCTTAATATGAGAGTTCACCTCAGTTGCCTGTTCACCCTCTTGGGTTTGGTTTGGTTTTGTGTGTGGGATTTTTGGTGGGTTTTGTTTGTTGATTTTTTGTGTGTGGTTTTTTGGGGGGTTGGGGGGTTTTTTTTGGTTTTTTGGGTGGTTTTTTTTGTTTGTTTGTTTGTTTTAAACACATAACCTCTTTATAAAAGATGCTCAGCTTATTCTTGTTAGGGCAAATGCAAAAAGCATCAGTAAGCACAGTAAATAATTTACACTAACAAGGGAGTGCTTATGTCTTTACTCTAAACAGCCATTCAGAAGAGCTTTGCCGTGTAACCTTATTTGAAAGCCAAAGCCTACACGTCATAGCGCCACCAATCAATGCAGCACATTTTATGATTTTTTTCATAATCTCGTGTCCAAAATCAATGTTTCATAGTGCAAACAAGTATGTTGTTTTGGTTTGGTTTTTTTAATGTGCTATATTGCAGTTTGGTCAAAACCAATGGAATAATCTAAAACCAGAGGGTTGACTCAATTTTACTGAAATGGAGGAACTGGATAAAATCTTGAAAACTTAATGGTAATGGAAAAGGTACTGAATTAATAGCTAGGACATGAGAGCTGCCTGCCAGGATACATAGGAAATCTGGTGTCAGAGGATGAGTAAGAACTGGGTAAGGGAGAAAAAGTCTGAAACGTTAGCAATAAAAAAGCTTTTATGGGCAGGAATAGAAATGCAGAGTGTGCTGGAAACAGCTCGATCTTGTGTGCTCCAGTCACCCAAGTTCCAAAAGTGTAATAATTTCTGTGGCTAATTCTAAGTACGTTATCAACCCTGCATGCATATGTACAGTGAAGCTCCAACCAAGCAGAAGCACTGTTTCCACTGAGCAGCAGGCCAGAGAGGCTTGGCACCTTCTGAAGGTTTGGAAAGGGGTTTTGAGATATCTTCCAGTACGTGACTGGCAAAAGGACTGGTGGATGGGGGGAGTAATTTTACACATGAGGAGAATACAGTCCACGGATTAGTCAGATTTTATGACATCTGGCCAGGATGGAGTATGAAGAGATGAGACAGGTCCTGAGACAGTGGGCTGCTGAGAAGCAAAAGCTAGAGTGTGGCCTATCCACGTTGATGGACATGGTCTTGAGTCCCTTCAGGTTGAAACCAGGTCTCCCGTATCCTGGCAAGTGCTCTAACCACAGTGCCACTGAATGGAAAAGGAACAGGGCCGTCTCCTTCCCTGAATCCTACTCAATCTTTTTAAACAGGCTGTTTTATGTACTGGTGTGGCAAGAGGATTCAGGGCTTAGAATGCCAATTTGAGACCAGTACCTTTCCAAGGCTGGTATCTCTCTGTGTAGAGAGGGCAAGATTTAAGACAAACCCCTCCCTTCAAAGCTTATTGAATGCTCTCAAACTGTGCTCTGCAGTGGTTTGGGCCTTACGAATTCTGCTCTTGTGTAAGTAACCTCTGGATTCATTGCACAGAGAGGCTACGCACATCATCTTGCTCAGATCTTTGTGTTATACCAAGGTCTAAGCCCATAGCAGTGTTAGGTATTGCCATAGCTGAAGTCTAACCCAGCCTTGTAATGCAAGTGTTCCTGCACTTATGATATAGTATCCCAGAACCACAAATAACAGCCACAGCAAAAGAAAGCCTGAGCTGAAAGAAATAAATTGGCCAGTAATTATTTATAGAGAAAGGCCAGCTGAATATTAATTGGAATCAATGGCAATTACTGTGCTAGGAAGAAACAAATTAAGATTAAATCAATTAAAGGTAATGCCTTGAAGGAAGGACAATGATATTTAATTTAAATTGTTTTAAAGGGTATTTCACACTCTTAAGTTGTTATTTCCATTAAGACATTTTAAACATTTTACATTAAAAATTGAATTGAATTTCCTCCTCAAAGGCAGAGAGCAAAAAGGAATATTGGCAGCTTTTTATTCCACAAGATAGGTCAGGAATTATATGGAAACCACTTTATCTTACAGTTCTTTGCAAGTTTAAAAAAAACTAAGTTGTTTGGGGTGGGGGGTGGGTGTCTAAATGGTAAATAACATACACTGTTTATAATTGGATATATTTTATATTCTGGACACCCTTTATTTTGTTTTTTCTTTCCTTAAATTGGCAATCCAAGAAAAAACATTTCATCAAAGACCTGTTGTTTTTTGTTTTGGGGGGTTTTTAAGGTGGTTTTTTTTTTTTCTCATGAATGATCTCTTTAGATACAGTATGTACCAAGGTCTATATAGTCCCTGTATTTTTAATTTGTTATACTTAGAGCTGGAGTTTCTAAAGTTACATAAATTTCTTTTTTTGTTGTTGTTTAGCTTCTAAACATGGAAACCTGGAATACCAGTAGACAAAAATATTTCTCTACTTTCTTTTATTTATTTATTTTTTTTTTTTAAAAGGAGGGGGGGAAGCAAGCTATGAACTAAGTTTTCTATAAGGTTTGTAGTATGTCCTGAAAGAGAACAGTGTCCTATAATTGATCTTGGGTATGACTAGCTCCGGTCTGGTTTTCAGCACATGAAAAAAAGAAAAAAAAGAAGAAGAAGGAAAAAAAAAAAAAAAAGATATTTTCAAAATATGTTAACTACTGCCATCCCATGGTCCCTTTGCAGAGATTTTAACACTACCTACATGAGCAATATAGCAGACTCCATATAGTGTGTCTACATCTATAATATGATCGCCTTTCCTGAGCTGTCTGCTTGTACAGATTGAAGGACTGGTCTTGTAGCAATAATTTCAAAGGAAATGTTTCCTGGATGGTGTGGGGTGCATGTTGCTTAATATTTTGGGTTCTTTCTCTTTTAATGACAACCCCCTGCCCTCATTCTGTGAGGGGCTATAAAACCAACATCCCATTCTCTTATATATGGTTTAAAAGTTTTTTTACACACATGTGCATACAGCAGTACTTTCTCCAGCCCCTGTGCTGAGGATGAACGCATTGTTTGGAACAATCTATAGCAGATGCCTTAGTGTAAACTGTACTGGTTGCAGTGGTTTGACGTTGACTGAAATTCTGATGGGGGAGGCAAGGGAGGAAACTCCCAGCAGAACTTGGTCTGGTTATGAGACCAGGATTTGCAGCAGCTCAACCTTCACTATGGGTTAAGGTGAGTACAGCTGATTGGAGGGCACCTTATCTATCCAGGGCTTTGCCAGATATGACATTACATGGAGAAGGTTGGGAACCATTGTCCTAAGGCATATCAAGTGCATCTTTATCAGACTTGTTCTGCACAATGTATCAATCTTCAGTAAAGTAGTCAGAGCAATCATTTCACAGAAAAACTATAATTGCAGATACCCTTTTTCTGAAGCTTTGCATATTCTCTGAAGGATGCACATTTTGAATGTGTCAGGCCATCTGCTTGGGGGATCCCAGCAGCTCAAGCTGCTTCATGGCTTGCATTACTTGAAGTTATTATTTATAATTTTGCAACTGTCTTGATGTCAGTGCCACACTACAGAGGTTTAAAGTTGCCTTTCTAGTGAGTGCTGTATTTCTGACGTTTCCTTCCTTTGCTAGCACCTTTTCTACGGAACCCCTCCTCTCCCTGTCTTTCTCTCTCTCTCCTTAAACCCAGACAGCCTTCAGCCAAGTATCGCTGCAGGGCCAAAGGAACACTGTGCACCCTTAACTGACAGTTGCTTTGCCTAATGCAGACAAACTGGTGTTTGGGCTATTTGATCAGCTTCAAGACACAGACTGTGCAGATTAATACTTTGTAATTAGTTGTTTATAGCAGTGCAGCAACAGTGTATTGGTTTTGGCTGCATTCAGGAAAACGGTTTTCTTTTTTATTTGAGAAGGGGGGGGAAAAAGCTCATCAGATGTTTTTTACCCTCCTCCTTTTACATGAGCTTTAAAAAGATGCTACTTTTCATTTACTTTCCATACAAAGTTTCCATCTAGCTCTGTTAACATATGAAGAAATTAGTTTTGAAACTTTGAAGGCAGTTCCCATCTTAACTCATGAAATAGAAATGCCATGAATACAGTTGGGAAAGTGACTCCTAATTCTGTTGTGCTTTAGGGTGAAATAGGTAGGATATCCAAATAAACAATTTAGACTTAAAGAAAGAATGCAGGCTACTTCTGGAGCTCAGGGCAGATTTTGTTCTGGTGCAATCTGTAAGAACTTCAGTGAGTTCTTCTGTAGCAGTAAAAGATCTGGTCTTTTTGTAACATCACGTAGCTGGAGGTTTTCCATTTCACTTAAGCTAGATTTTCAGGGATGTAGGTGCCTAAACTTCATTATTATTGCTGATTTAAGCATTGCTTAAATGCAAGCATAGTGTGGTATGAAGTCTGCATGAAAATTGCAGTGACCTTTCTTTTAATGGGTTCAGCAAGGTGTTTATCAAACTTTCTCAGTAAGCAGCAATTAGATAACAAACCATTTCACAGAATAATCTGTCATAAAACTCTTATTACTGTAAGTATTGAAGATTTCCCCACACATTTGGTACAATGTTTGCAATAGATTTGAATGGGGTTTGCGTTTACTGTGTGTAAGAAAAGTGATGTTTACTGCCTGCACAAGCCTCCAGAGAAACATTCTGTGTAGCTCTAATTCAAACTAGACCAGCTGGGCAGATAAATCATAATGTAAAAATACATCACTTCTATTAGAATATTTTGTAGACGTGAACAAAACTAGGTATGCTTCCCTTCATGAGTTTCCCCTAAAAATGCTGAATTTACTATAATTAGTTTTGTTCTCTACAGAAACCGTCATTTAGTGGTAACACTATTAAACAAGTGAAATACAAATTACAAGTGACATTTATATGATCATAATCACTCCTTGCTGGCTGCCAGGAATACTTTTTCAGAGAGGAACCTGCATTTTTGCAGATGGCATGAAAAAAAAATGAAGCTTGCAGAACACACCATTATTCCTGCGAGGCCGTCAGTTCATTAGTTGAAGCAGCCAAGTCTTGACGAGCTGCAACTGATCAGCAAATGGGAAATGAGCAGGCGTATGAATTCCCAGCAAACTGAATCATTAACATTTGCTGCCTGCATCCTGGAAACACAGTAAATCAAAAGTGTCATGATATATCAAGACAAAATATCATTACTAATTGGGATTAATTTGCTGCTGTGGGATTGCCGACCTTTGCTGAAAGAAAAAAAAAAAAAATAACCTGCTCATTAACTCTTGTTACTTAATTTCTTTTTTTCTTTTTCTTTGAGTATGTAATAAGATTTCAGGGTACAGGCTCTTCCAAAAAGTACCATTCTTGTTCCATTTTTCTGTTTTGATGGATAAATATGGTATTTTCATTTAAGAAATAACCTTGTGGATATGTGTGTGTGGCGGGAGTATTAGATAACAACGATGAAATTTTGCATAACCTTAAGCAATGTTGGATTGACTTTATTTTTTTCAATTGTGGAATGGAGGAAGACCCACCGGCAGCTTCATTGAGCACTCGTTAGTGTTTCCCAAAATGCTCATTGATATTTCCAAAAGTTTCTGAAGTGCTCTCCTCTCAAAGCATGCTGCAGCTGCAAGCCAGCCTCCTGCCTCTCTTCTGAGCGACTGGAGCAGGGTGTGCCATGGAGGTGCCGGCGGGGCAGCTGAAGCCCACTACGGTCTTCAGCCACCTGCCACAGAGAGGCCTGGGGAAACACTCACTGACGGACACAGCCTGTAGCCTGTGCATGCCTGGTGGGGAAGCATGAGTGTCAAACAGGCTCACCAAAAGGCCAGTCATCTACCCCATGATTTACTGATACACTGGTGTAAGATATTGTGATTTGGTGTTATTTTTAACTCCTTTGTACTTATACAAGACAGAGGGCATCAGAGACAAGCTGGGCCTTGAAGGGGAAAGATGGGATTAGAACGGGCTGATAGAAGTTGTGGAAGCATGTTACTTTTCTGAAAAGATAGCTCATGAGGCTGAGCAAGGGGGGGGTGGTAGTCGTGTGTGGGCAGGGTGTTAGGCTGCCCAGTATATGCTAATTGCATAGGAGTATAGTCTGGGTCAAAAATTGGCCCAACCCAGCTGACCTTCCTCCTTTTGCATGCTCCGTCCCTATTTATGGTAAGGAACCAGGAATAGGAGAAGAAGAAAAGTGTGGCAAGAAACAGAACAGCATACCTGAGAACGGAGATTTCCTAACCCATCTACTTCCATCACTACACTTCAGATCCTCCAGTTACCATCTCTGTCAGCCTACCTGCAGAAGAGAATTAAGGGATTGCCACAGGCTCGACTATTCAGATTTTCCACATCCCATTTTCCATCCTTGTGCTCGTATATCCAGCTCCGGTGCGGTCCCTAAAAATGTTCTTATGCTGGTTCTTTCTGAGAATATAATGCATAGTCAGTTAAATTGACAAAATAATCCTCTTGCTCTTAACGCTATTAGGCATTTTGGTGCCTGTTTCAATGCGAAGTCACCATATGCTTGAATCCTTCCCTGCTGATGAGTTGCTCCCCAGATCTTCCTTAATATGTCCCCAAGCTCTCACCAAATTGTAGTTAAGCATCTATTTAGTCTGTCAGGTTTATGCATGATCTTCATTAATTTCTGATGCTTGCCCCTTTGTAATGATTTCTTGACTCTCCTGCACAGACTAAATCATTATGTCTCTGTAAATACAGGACAACATGAAGTTATTATAGAGCTCCATGACTAATGGAAGTAGAGAATGGTACAGTTGTAACATTTCTCATGTGATTTAGGTTTCTAATCCTGTAACCCTCTGCTTTTACTGTCTCATAAACTATAGTAACACAAAAGGCTTTACCACTTTCTTCCATTTCTTTTGGTCTGGGGTCATTACCCTGTATTTATGTCCAAGAAAGAGGTCATTTTTTCCTGTTATAAGCAACCCCCTCCCCCATCCTTTTTTTTTTTTTTTTTAATAAGTAGGGGGGAGAAGGTGCATTGTATGCACAGATCAAACAGGCACACAATAAACTGATATCCCCAGGTTCTTGCATTGCTGTTAGACAATATAACAGTTCTAGTAACATTGACTGTAATAATCCAAACATCCACACTGACACTAAAAAGGGAAAAGGACAATGGTCTATAAATAATTAAGAGAAAAAAGTCATTTGTTCTCTGTTCAATGCTCAGAGATAAGCTCCCATTTCAGCTTGAGACACGTTACAACCAAAATTGATAGGCCAAGGTCAGTCTGAGTTTTGCACAGAGCTCTCCTTGTAATAATATTCTCTTGTTCAGAGAAAGGAACTAAGCACAGCTTTGGTGTAAAGCTAATGCCATAATTAGTGGGGCTTGTGTTAGCTAAAGCCTGTGTAGACTCTGACTTGCAATTCTGTGGATCTGTCTTGTATCCTCACTTAGGTATGTCCACAGTGGTTTATGCAGGAAATAAAAGAAATGCCAGGCTGAAGAAGCGTTCCCCTACGGCAGAAGTCAGATCGGGCCAGTACATATGCACTACGGTTTCTTGCAAGCGCTATAGAGGGGGAATGTTGGCTAGAAATGGAAAGGCATGTATGAGAAATACGAGAAGGTACTATGACAATTTGAGGCCACTTATAGCATTGACCTCTTATTTGGCTGTGCCTTCAAAGGATGCAAAAGACTGATGTGGGGTCTTTTTCAAGAATTCTCAAGTTGAGGAAGGCTGTACTTACGCGAGTGATACATTCAGCCAGAAAAAAAAAAAAAAAAAAAAAAAAGCTTATTGGGAAAATAAAAGTCCACAAATTAAGTAGCGTGGCAGGGAAAAAAAGCAACCTTCTCTGACATTTGTTGCATATTTGACTGTGGTGTGAATGATATGTTGGATGTGGTGTGTGTTTGGATGACATTGCTGTTCACAGAGGGCAGTGAGCTATCAAAATAGAAGACAAATATTAAGGAATCCTGTGCTCCTATCAATGACTAAATGAAAACAAAACAAATAAAATCCCCTCATTATGAAGTACTGCATTATGCTTCTGGCCCAGATCTTGTGGCTCATTTGTTTAATATGTATATAGGATGGCTTCAGATGAATGATAAACTACCAGCTTGCCTACTGAGCTCAAGCTGACTTTATTAACACCATCATTAAATGCACATACAGTATTCCATGAATTTAAAAGAAAGAAGTTGCTTTAATTAGTGTAACTCAGCTTAAAGTTCCCAGTACCTAACTTCAGATTCAGTCACCTGAAGTGTAACAGTGTATCAAGAACTGTAAAATGGTTTACTTGAGATACATAGTCAAACCCTCCAGTGTGCCCTATTGTGCTTTTGGGTTTGGATTCACATAAATAGACAGCTATGGATTAGAAAGACTGTTTCTTAAGTCACCTCAGTTACAGTTTAACTGAGTTGATAATGCTGCTTTATATGTAACACAGGTTGCTAAAGTGGATGATTTATTCCATGGTTATTACTTCCAGTTTTTTCCCCTGGAAATATATATGCATATATACGTATGTACACATTCACATTATTATGATGAAGCAGGCTATTTAAAATCCTTGTCTGTCATGGACATTCTTCTTCCTTTCACCCAAGCATAGCTGTTGCCACAAATAATTACTTCTTCAACTGATTTCTGCTGTATCAAACAATGGCAGATGGCAGCAGCTGAAAACTGCTCTGGGCTGGGAAGGGTTCTGGCATAGCAAAGCCTTATCTGTCTGCTCTCACTTTGCCATACTTCAACTTTCAGAAGCTTATGCTGAAAAAGGAATCTATCCATTTCTAGTGTAGTCACCTTGCCTGTTTGAGCAGCTTGTCATATTGCACCTAAAAGCATTTTGATGTCTCTTGTTTGCAGAGTAGTTCTACTTGGACCCCTTCAGTCTATGTACTACCTGGCTATTCTGGTCTTCAGACTTCGCATCTGCATCATCTTACCTGTTGATCTCACTGGCCTCTTGCAGCTACCATATTATTCTCAGGCCTGGGTTTTGAAAGTCAGTCAGAAATTAAGAATTTATGAACAAACGATCCTTCATGTGTTAGTTTAATGCATGTTCCTTTTCTAACTTAACACAGTGCAAAGTTTTACATTGACACCATTCTTGAAAGCTTCATCTCTCAAGATGAGCTGTCTGGTTCATTGTTTTTCATAAATTGTTAAAAATGGATCAGGAAGTGCTGACCACTAGTGTTCCATGCAGATGTCTGGCCAATTTTAATCAGGAGTAGCAACTACTGAAATATGCCATGTGAAAGTGAAGGAGAGTCACATGGATGAACTCAGAAAGACTTTTAACCACCTAGGAAATGTATCTGTTTACATTTTTCATAAATGAAGAGAAACTACTTTGTCATTATGACCTCTGTTATGAAGGAAAAGACCCCTATAAAAAACATGGGAATCAAGCTGAATAAATTGAAAATTGAAAAGTAACAATGAAAATGCAAGTATTGATGATTGCATAATATAAACTGAAAGACAGAAACCGTGAGGGTTTTTTCCTAATCCTTTGTTGTTGATAAACTTTGATGTTTCTACCTATAAAAAGCTTTGGTAAATAGTTTTACCAGTAAAATATAAAGATGTTTAAATCATTGCTCTCTTAGCAAAATGACCAATATCAGAAATACAAAAGGGAAAATTTTCAGAGATTACTGAGTGTGTGCATGCATTACAGGATGCAGACAGCAGCCTTCTAGAAATAGAATGAATTCATGTTTAGGACTCAGCATATAACTGTGAATGATTATGTGGTTCTCTATGGTAAAGATTCATTGGTGCCATATGCAGGATACATCTTGTCCCCTGGCAGAAAGGGAAAAGTCTGTCTTTTTTTCTCTGTGACATGATGCAGAGGAAGCCATGCAAAATTTCAAGAATTTCCTGAGCACCACAGTAATTGCAGCACTGAGTTCCCCAGCTTGCTTAAAGATGATGGAATAATTAGCTGAGTACAAAGACCCCACCAATAATTACATTCACTGAGCAGTTAGCATAATTTTTTTTTTATTTTCTTGTAATGTTTTCTGGAAAATCTCTCTGAAAAGCAAGAAAGAATTAAATCTCCTGCCTAATATTTTTTTCTTTGTTTTTTGTGCAGATGAAGAAATGTCTGCTTCCTTAGGAAGATTAAGGTTTGCCCTGTCCTCTGTTACTGGGTTGCATATGGCTCCCTTTGTAAATTGTATTCAAAGGAAGGATTCTCCTGGCAAGCATTTTGCACCTCCAGCTGTCACCACAAATACTGTGGAGTCATTCATAAAACAGTTTATTAATGAATATAGGGGGATATCTTCTATCCCCACATTCATAGCAGATGAGCACCAGGAAATGAAAGCAGGTTCCTCTACTCAAACTTCCCAAAGGTTCCCCATGGTGGCATATTCCCTCTATTATAAAAGAACCAATTTTTTTTCCCCTCTTTATTTACATAAAATGAAGTTAATCCATAAAGGATATGAAGTTAGGGGCAAAGTGAGTGTCTAAGTCTCAGAGTTGATCAAATGTTTGTAAATTAATAATTTTTAATATATTTCAATAACTTTTAAGGCTTCTTCTGAGTACAAGATTGCATTGTTGCACTCAGAAGCCCCACCTGAAAAGTACTGACTGCAAATGTCTACTAAAAACACACGTACAGAGTATTTGTCAGACTAGGCTCCTAGATCCAGAGAGTTGCACTGGTAGATTGGTTTTTGCACATTCTAGTCAAACAAGTGGCTTAACCTTTCTAAGAGCGTCTCCTTTTTCTTCTCCATTTGGCATACTATATAAATATATGTATACACACAGCAGTACATTTATACTTATGTACACACATATATATGTGTACATATAGATGTATGTATATGTACATTTATACACAGTACCTATTAGTATTTAAGTCAGTTGTTATATCATTTTATTGGCAATGTATCCTTACAGTCTTAAAGGATACGTCATTGAACTAGCTGAAACTCACCTGAAACCTTGATTTCTGCCTTTGAAAATACAAAGTTGCCATTCATTTTTCAAATGCTTTAGGTCAAAGCTACAACAAAGGAAAAGGGCAGGTGTTAACAAGAGGGAACGTGCTACAGAACAAGTAATTTTTTTAACAGTGTCTTGTCACAATGCTTTCAACAGAGCTATTGTTTCAAGCACAAAGCATTGCCAGGAAGATGCAAGAGATCTGATAATAMGTTTTTGGTAGCACTTTTGTTTCTGCAGCTGTATCCCAATTGGAGCATTTAAACATTACGATCAGAAGTAAAAATATTCACTTTCTATAAAGTAATGAGAGGTAATTTTTTTATTGTTAACTACTTAAGGAGTGAGCTAACTTGAAGACATGTTAGTAATTGCTGGTCTTTAAAGCAAACTTCTAAAGTTTTGGCACTAGGTTGAAATTGCAAAGATTTTTAGAAGCAGGCAACCAATTTCATCAAAACACAAACACACTGACAGTGCTTTCCTGTTCAGTGAAGCACTTATGTATGTTAAATGAAATGCATGCTGAAGTGACCATGAGGATATTCTTCTTTGGTTTTAGGAAAACATGGTGGGGGAAAAAAGTGAGGATGCAGTATGTAGGGCATTTTGGTTGTTGTTTTGTTTGGGGTTTTTTTGTTTGTTTGTTGGGGGTGTGTCTGTGTGTTTGTTTAGCTTGATAACCAAAGTAGTTCCAAGCCTACAGGCAGTCAGCTTTATTAGATGAAACTCTTTGAAAAAATCAAATTACAGTTCAGCCCAAAGAGCAAAGGCATTTCAGGTCCACGTCGTCCTGATTTTGAGTAGGAGTTGGTTGAGGGGCTGAATTACTTTTCTGATATTTAGTCTATAACATGTTAGACTCTTCTGCATTTTGAAAGCTTTGCCTGGAATTTGCGATCACAAATCCTATCGCACAAGGACTTTGCCAGCAAGTTTCCATTACATTCTGTGGTAACCATATGGCTAAGCCTTACACAGTTAGGTGCAAGTTTATGTTTTTCAGCGCTGCTATCTGGAGACCTGACATTTCTAATGACTTGTTTGGTGCAATAAGGTCAGGTAATTCTGGTGTTTAGGCAATACATAACACTGGTTCTAAAGGGGAAGATCAGGTATGGCATGTTGTTATTGGAGCTTCAGCATCTCTAAGTGCTGTGGCTCATCCTGGTAAAGCTATTGCTGTTTTAGGACCTGCTGCTGCTTTTGCCGTGGGCCCTCCATTTGCTTTTTAAGTTTCTCTTTCACACTACATACTGTGGTGAATAGCAGGCTTCAGTAACTTCTTATCCCTTAGAAATTGAAGAGTCACTCCTGGCTTAGTAAAGTCATGGAAGTTTTATCATTATTTTAACTGAATTTCATTCTCACTGGAGACACCAAAGGGTGTCTCCTTTGGTTTTACAAATGAAAACAAACCAAAAAATAAGAAAGGAGGATTAGACTAGCTAATCTGTCTGTGGTTGCTGGAGAACATGAAAATCTTTATGGTGAATGTACATTTTGAAATATGTCAGCTACCTGAAATACTTTATGTATGATTTAAACCTTTTACTTGTATAATTCAATCACTGTACAATTTGCTCATGATATTAATTTGCATTCATGTCTGATGCCTTGCCGTTTAGTTCATTGTTGTCACTGGTATCTCTAAGTAAAAATCAGGAGCTCTGAGTGTAGATGGAAATGTTCATTGTGCAGTAGCAGTACATTAATATTACCACCAAAAAAAGAATAGATATTAGCATTGCAGAAGATTTTTCTTCTGTTCAGAAAGTGCAGTGTAGTCCCATTCTTTTGTGTCTTTTGTTCTATATTGTCCCTACGTCAGGTAATAAGAGCTCAAATTATTGTTATGGCCTTCAAATGGGGCATAATTTCATACACTATAGAAAATTGTAAATGACAATTTTCTCCACGTTTTGAGATATTCATATTACATTTCTGCCAACCATAGATCATTTGAGGGACAAATTGCTTTTGCAAATGTATTTGACACTGGATAATATAAACAAGAATGTACCTCTGTTACTCTCCTGGATATGTTTGATCATTCTATCAAATATACAAGCATGCATTTTAAAAAGGGCAGAGTCCATAGAATAATTACCTGCTTTTGCTACAATATTTAATGAACTTTCATCAAAGTTTGGCTCATGGTAGCTACCCAGAATCAAATTAAGATGATTATCCAAGTTTTGAAATTTAAAGTTCCTAGCTCAACTGCTTGAGTAGCTTCACAGAAGTAGAATATTTTAAGTTATTGGTACTAGATGAGTAACTCTTTGGAGAAGAGCTTGTAGGTAAGGCAAGAACAATACCAAGAAGGGAGCAAATATGCCCACACCCACCACTAGCTGCTGTCTGAAGAAAGTGGCTCCCAGTTCTTCCATAGTGAATGCAAGGTGCCCAGAGAAAAGGGAAGGGCATCCAGGAGGGGAGAACTAGAGAATTATCACTGATTTCTGCAGAAACAAGACATAAAAGAAAAAAACTTAACAAAATTATTTCACATTTCCCAGAATGTCAGTGCTGTTAATGCAGAGAGGGCTGTTCTTCAGGCTTTAGAGCAGATAAATCATGTATTATTGATAAAAGGGATTTATTTTTAATTTGTTAGAAGGGGTTTTTTTGTGCCCTGGTGTGCTTTTCACTGAGCGTGTTAATTTTTCATTATCACTATATATGTAGCTCTGTTGTACCAAGAGGGAGTATTTTCTACTTTGATTTCTGAGCAAATGAGAATGGAGAATGGTGCTATTAGTAAATGTGATGTTAAGGATCTGGGATCCCCAAAGGTGATGTCATTAATGGTGAATCCTAAATGGATACAAAGGTGACTTGGAAACTCCCCCTTCAACAGGTGACCGGTTCTGGTCAATGGTGCTGTGCTGGTTGTGCTGTGATTCCAGACAGTCCTATCTGATGTGAATAAATCTCCCTCTATTCCCACAGTCCTAGCAGTGTAGGCTGTTAGATATTTATAAGTCTTTCCCTGGTTAAATACTCATGATCCAGTATCTTAACTTAGTGTTCCTTCCTAATATTGTTTCATTTTCAACATCTTTCTCGTCACAGGGAAGCCGCCGGTATTCCTTTTGTATCCCATTTATCACATTTGTAAGGCGGTTCCTTTATCTCCCCTGTTCTCTGAGATAAGTATTTTAAAGTGTTGACTTCCTCTTACAATATTGGTCATTGGCTTGACTCAAAGCCATGAAAAAGTTTTAATTTCCTGGGAGTCAGACTAAAACCTCAGAGCTTTATACAAAGTCACAGTTGAGCTTAATATCTTGGTGTATGCTTGAGTATGTTTTTAAGGTTTTTGGGGAAATATGTTTGGAAGACAACCGTTTCTTAAAGCCTACCAAGGAATGCAGCTAATGCTAAGAGATATGTCTGTTATGGTCAACTCCATAGTAACAATGTCTGTTCTCACTCATTTTTCACCATATTCTTTGTTGTCTTTTTTGTGAAAAATGTACCAGGGATCCAAATGCAACCCACTCAGCAACCTAGTCATCATCAGTGGCCTCGCAGTTAAACTGATAATTGCAGTGGAGAACTCTGAACATTTTAGATAGATCTATGTTGCTATGAATTTAAAACTTGTATTTAGCTCCTGTAATTCCCTGAGCTCAGATTTTCTAATGAACTAACACTTAATGTAAGGATGAATTCTCATCACAAAGCACAGCTCGTAACTGTTTAAGTTCAGTTTATGGTCTGTTGATTGGCTAAGGCTGAGTTAATTGAAAGTAATTATAAATAGACAATTTGCAAACCATGAAAAAGAAAATCACAGTGAAAAATTAAGCCTCCATGGTACAATTCAGTGAGTCTTATGGTTGGAGAAAAGAAACTATAATGCAAACATAATTCCTCAGCTACAATGTTCTTCCCACTATTATTATTTGAAAAATAAATGCAAACAGATACAGCAGTTTCTACTAAACAGCAGGTCCTGTTGCCACTAAATCTCTCTTTCTTCCTTCCTAGACCTGCCCTAAATGGGATACCACACTCTGCACCCAAAACTACCACTGGAAAAACACAGATCTTTAAAAAAATATTCCTTTCAATGTGATTGCATCAATATCACCTAGGGCTCATGTCCTTGTTTATTTAAGGTGGCTTTTTGGAATTGCTTATTCAAATGGCAGAGTGTGTTTGGATTAGGAAAGGTGATGAGCACTTATCTCACCGTGCAAACGGGCTCTGGGTTGTTCTTGGAGAGGCATTTATGCATTACAGGATTGGGCAATTCAGAGGGAATAAAGCGGAATGAGAGACCTGGCTTGGCACTGTTTATACGCACAGCTTGAGAGACAGTAGGATCTGGTGGTTATAGTACTATACTGGAAACCAGTGAATGTGTGGTCTGCCATGAACTCAGGATGAGACCTTTTGCAGATTGCATTTCTCATTCTTTCTCCTTATCTCGACCTGAAAGCTTTAATTTTTAAACTCTTAATTAATGGGATTGCCTCTGTCCGTTGCTATGATATTCAGATACCCACGGCTTGGATTTGGCTGGAGTCTCTGGGAATTGTGTAAAGTATATAATGCTACTGGAGAAGATGAAGAGAAGATGACTCTTGCCATCTTCTAGTTGTTTATAAAGCTCCAGGCATAGCCTCAGTGTGATAGAAAAAAAAATAAATAAATATAATGGTATGGGGCAAATAATCCAATGGCATAAAGGCCTATCTAGAATCCAATACTTACTACAGAAAACAATTCATTATGTATATACTTACTTACTCGACAAAGCAATTTTAAAAGAGCTTTCTAGCCACTCAGGTTTTCTGTTTATGTTGACTATCAAAACATTAATATGGATTTTTATTACATAAGACTTGCATGAAATCTCGCGGGCACTTGTCTTACTACTTTCATCAAAAGTCATCATAAATAGAGAGAAATTTTATTAACAGTGACCAGCTACCCCAATGTCTACAGCACTGCATAGTGTCATCCTTTTCCTACAACAAGGACACCTTCCAAATTCATCTATTAGCTTTGATATCACACAGATCCCAAAGCAGTTTCTGTTCCCAGAAACATTGCTTCTTCTAAAAGAAGCAATATTATTCTACAACAATAATATAAAAATCTAGAAGCATCTTTTTAACGGCTAGCCTATCAGTCTGACCTTAAAGAAAACAACCTTACATTCAGAAGAGCTCCCTCAGTGGACTCCGCATATCTGGAATTGATAGAGATAGAAAGAAAAACAATGCATTTTGCAGGCTATAAGACAGGGGGGTTTGCAGATGCGTTTGGCTTATATCAGCAGTGAGCCCAGGGCTACAGGTATTCTGTAGGTGAGACCAGACCTCTAATTGTAACTGCAGAGTATTAACGGAGCACTTTGGGAAGATTTGCAACAGATCCTGAGTTCATCTGAAAGTATTATTTATAGGTTTCCACAACTGAGAGCTTTGCATAACCCTTCTCTTTCTGAGTTGTATCCCTGTGTTGCTGCCTCGCTGTCTTCCCCCCACTGTCCTCACATGCAAACAAGTACAACCTCCCCAGAAAAAGACTTTCGAACTTTATAGACCCTAATCAAAACCACACTGTGTAAATCAGTAAGTTGTATGTATAGCTTTAGAATTTAATTTCTTTTCATCTTTCTTCCTTCTTGCAGCCGGTGGAGGATATGTATAGCCCCTGTGTCAACTAGTCATTTAAAGGCAAAAATCCAAACACTGCACTTCTGAATATTTCAAAGCTTTGTATTATGGACTTTCTAAAAAATGAATCTTACAAGTAAATTGCACGTTATGAGGAAATCATGTAATTGCTGGAGTGTACCACGACTGATTTTTCAGAAATGCAAATAAAAATGGAGAACAGGATCTGCCTAGCTGTGCTTAGTCCTATTAACATGGGAGCTATTACTAGCAAACAAAGTGTGTCCAAGAATACACAGCTCACTCCTAATTTAAAATCAGATGCTCATCAAAGTCTGTGAGGATATTTGCATAAGTAAAAGTAAAAATAGCTGAAGGAATCTCTTATAGGTGATCATTTCATCAGTATATTTACCATCTTCTCCTCTTTAGGGAATAACTATTATAAGTTGTTTCATTCATGCTGGTAGAATTTAGTCTTCTGTTTCATCAAAGCTAGGCTGCTTTTTATCTTCTGGTAAATATTGTGGCAATTTTCTCTTTAACAAAATTTCCTCGGGCAGCTGAAGTTCATGATGAATGGAGGGCTTAAACCTAGCGATGTTTGTAATGCATAGCATAGGCAATCATTATATGTAGAGCTGGTCAAAATTATTTTTGGACAGAAGAAAGACTTCCTGCAAAACATAACATTTGCAACTTGGGAGGGAGGGAAGGGGGTTACTATTAATAATCATTTTGCCTGAAAATGGAGAGTATTTCACTAAGAGCACGTTTCTGTTTCCTATCTTACTTTAGGACACACTAACATTACAATTAATCTGCACGTGACACCTAACAGCAGCTGTGGTTTGTGTAACTCATTCCGGGATCCTTGTGTTGCTTGCTAGTTTACCTCTTCCATGATCTACCAAGGTCTGCACTTCAGCTAATTCATAGTGCATCCTGGGTGACTAAGGGGGCATGTCTATGCAGCCATGTCAGCATGCTACTGAGCACTTGATTGATGTTTACCATGCTGAACATTCACATAGCAAATACTCTAGAGCACACTGGCACAGTACCCAAGCATGGAAGAAATAAATTGAAAGAAATAAAACTGAGAGAGCTGGCTCAGCCATTTAGGCATTATGGGGCTAAGGATTGTCTGAACCACAGTCATTACTGCAGCACACTAGAAAATGCAATTTAACTGTAGTCTAATTTGAAAGGAAATGCCACACAGTTCCAATCCACACACGAGCAATCAGCATTTTGGTATGGCTTGCTTGTTTGTTTGTTCCCCAGAACCTTCTACGCAAGAAAAATGTAGCTATTTGAGCATTCTACCCAATTCAAGAGAAAAACTGTACTAGAATGTTGAAATATACCATAATGCAGAAATTCTTAGTTTCATCAAACTCTGTAACAAACATGTCTAAAATACATATTGTTGAGCAAGATATCTGGCTGCCTTTGGCATTAGTTTGCATCACCAAAACATACACATTTCAAGATAGAACCATTATTGTTATGAGAACTAAAGGAGGACTTTGACAATAGCTCACTTTTGGGAAAGTATATAGTGATGTACATTAAGGCATGATAAGAGGCATTTTATACCATCTAGAGATTAAAAATGTGGGTTTAAAGCATCAATCTGCAAATAAAGCCATCTAATGGCAAGTAAAATGAGAAAGGTGATGAGAGTGTCATGATTCATGGCATGAGCCACTGCATTATGAATGATCAATGAACATTATCATCAGAACAATGTCATATTCTTACAATTATGGTGCATCATAAATGCAAATATAATTGCTTTGTATGTAATGAAATACAAAAGCCACATTTAAATAATAATGTTAAGGTTGTGGTCCAAACTGGCAAAACCTTGAATAGTCAGCTAAGCTGACATGATCTCATTCTTAACCTTTTCACTGCTGTCAGAACAGAAATGGGTTTGGAGAAAGTGTGTTTATGAAACRTCAGGATCTGCTGATGATATTGGAAATGTGTGTTTGTTCTCAGTAGGTGGGAGGCCAAAGCAAACAGATATAATTTCTTCTCCGCTATTTTGAGGTCRTCTTATTGATTTTGCAGTTGCTTCTGTGTAGCTAAGAGAAGAGGTGAGCTAAGTTATAATACAGTTGATTATGCGGGGGGAAAAAGAGACTGCAAGAATTACAGTGCAGTAACAGAACTAACAGTAAGAGAAATGATAGCAAACACCAAAAATTGCTGTGCACTTCCAGTGAGTTCCTTTGTTTAATTCTTCATACCAGTGCAGACATCATACTGCTAGAAACAGATAAAGTGATATTTCAATTGTTAGTCTATCACTTACTCAAAGTATGCAGTGGTATACAGGAGTATATACACTCCATAATTCATTTGGTTCTGCCGCATTACTCCAGTGGGGAGGCAGTAAGGCCTGCAGTTTTCATGCCACTTCTTTAAAAATCCACTGTACGTGTTTCTAATATTTGCCAGTGTAAATAAACCACAACATGGAGAGGGAGATGCAATCAGCTGCGCAGAGGCCAGGTGTATTCCATTCCTTTTGTTTAAGGAGCATAAAGAAGTAAGGAAAACAGCGTGGATGAAATCTTGGCATCAGTGTAATCAACAGCAAAGCTGATTTTAATGGGATCAGGAATTCATCTCAACAATCATTCCTGAATGGTACTCTCTTGTGATGGAGTCGCAATGTAACTTTGCAAATGTTGATACTGCGGTTCTTTGCATTCCTCAAATCGTTGTGCATTCCTCTTTCCTGGTTTACCCTGGTATTTTGATATAAGCATAAAGTAATATCCCATTTGAAGGTAGAAGTGCATATTTTTTTAGGAACTCTGGATGCTATAGCGGCTTACCAGTTCCCTGGTTTCTTGACATAGACAGTTATTAAAAAAGGTCAGATTGCCTCAGCTGGTGGAGGACTGGCAGCTGCTATATTCATACCATTCAGCAGGAGTATAATGATGTCATACTTCAAAACATCTCTTTTGACAGATTGTCCAGGAATTGTGGCATTACAAAGTTCCCATCTGCCATAAATGACTCCAAATACATACGTATCATAAGTTAGTCTCTACTCATTGCTATGGATTTTAACAGGAATATTGTATCAAAATATTATTTTACATGTAAATATTTACAAGTCCAGTGAAGGACCAAAACACTAAATTTATCAAGGTTTCTCTTTAATCTTCTGCGCATAAGGGTCTTTAAAAATGAACAAGGTCTATTATCACCTGATGCCATAAGAGGAGACATCAGTGTAATTTACGTGTGCAGTCAGAAACCAATAGAATGCTGCCTGTTAGAAATAYGGTTGATAAAAAAGCAGAGCTGTGATGGCTGGGCTGCCTTTCGTGGCATCATTGCAGTATGTTAAATTGTCTAAAAGTCTCCATTAAACTCTGCATGAAAACACTTGACCCTTTATTATTATTAAAACTTATTGGATTTTCAGCATGTCAATGGCCAAGCTGGAAAAAGCAGTTAAGTTATAACTTATATGAAGTTATATAACATATATAAGCCTTGCATGAAGATAATACCTCTATCTATAAAGCACAAGGAACATTAAGACTGCATACGGTAATGAAGTGCTTGACCCTTTTAGTCTTACGGTTTCCCTAGGTTTATAATTCTAACATTAATAAGAGCATTGTCATTACCAAGAATATTTTATTTCTAGGCAACTTAGGTTTAGAATGTAGTCATAAAACATTAGAAAGTTTTCATTCCTATAACTGTACTCTAATTGTGTGATTTACCCATCTCAATATGCAATTTCTGTTAATAACACTTCCTTCAATTTGCAAGGTGTGATTCAAAGTTAGTTGTCTGTGATGGGGATCTTGTGATGATAAGAGGTATGAAAATTCCATAAATGCCTCAGTTATATATCCCAAAAAGATTGTGGGCTGAAATTGGTAGGATTTAAAAACCGGACATGGGTTAGGATTGGTTTATGGGACAAAGGCACCGGGTTTTATATCAGAGTATTCTAGAAGGATCAGATTCTTCTAGGATGAAACTGTTGAGAGACATAGATATAAGCGTCAAGGCTAGAGTTATACTTAAAGACTTAATAACCTACACAGGATATAGTCAAGGTGTCCATAAAAAGCAATTACTGCTGATAAATGAAAAATAACAAGTCTCAGCATATTGAATCATCAGATCTACAAGATAGAAAGCATGGGACTAGAAAGATCTCCTGCATTTTCAGGTCCTGCCCACTAGTCAGTTATGGCTTGAAATCCGTATGTGTATCAAGCTCTGCCCTGAAACTGATGAGGTTTTGCATAGTCCTGTTATTAGATTGCTTGGGTATGGGGGTGTCACAGCTCTGATACTGTCTTCTAATTTCTAAGTTAAATGTTTGTAAGCAATTTAAATCTACCTGCTGTTCTACCAGCATTTCCTTCTCAGATCAAATAATTCTACTTCTTTAGCAGTGTTAATCTCTAGTGTATTTACAGAATATTATTATTTCCTTATGTTCCTGATTTGCTAGGTTTTGGTTAAGCCCATGTAGACTTATCTGAGCTAGCTCTGGAACCAGAAGCAGAATAATTCCAGGAGTGTGAAGCCCCAGGTTATTACCGTTCTGCTGCTTTCAGTGCCGAAGCTAGCACAAGTGTTGTGCCATTATAGGTAATGTGTTTAACGCGGATGATTACACCTAATCAGAGTACATCTTTGTGAAACTTTGTGTGGTATAGATATTATTTATGTCATATTCTTGTTATAATGCACATCATATCCAGGGGTGTTTCAGGCATTCAGGAACAGGCTGTCATCCAGGAAGCTCACAGTCAACTGTCCTGATCCTGAGCGAAACTAAACAGTTTCTGTCTTAGTGCTGGCTGATTCTTGCAGATTTTTATCTGGCAATACACACTGAAGGACAGATGCATAGACGGGCTGGAACATTAGGAATAGAAGCAAAAATAGCTAAGGAAATTACGCACAAATGACCTCAACTTTCTTTAGGTTTTTGAAAGACTTTTCAGAGGGCAATTGTATAAAAATAGTAATTTCAGATAAGAGGAAATGTAGCAGAAAGAATAATTGTGGTAGAATTATGTTTAGCTTTTCAGAAGTTATATGACTAAATGAAAACAGAAGTTCTTCATTCATACATAATATACATCATATGCAATCATATGTGATCTCTTTCACTCCTAATTTGTAGCAGATGGGGGGGGKGTGTACGTATTGGTTTTGATTACTTCTGTTGCAAGTGGCTAAGCTGTAGGCCTCAGTCAGGCAATCTCTGCTCATTTTTTTTTCTGTCAACACCTGTTTCTTTCTACCATCTCTTGCCTTCAAAGATGAAAACTTGTATATAAAAAATAGAAGTTAGGGAAGATAGAATTCAATCAACTCAGTAATTCCCAGTAGCAATAAAACATTTTGTGATTGTTCTCCCTCTGATATGTACTTCTCACTTAACAAATTTTTTTGCCTGGGAACTTGCTTATCTTTAATAAAGGAGAGGAGGAGGCAGACTGTTCCCCTTCACACCTGCTAATTTTCAGTGGCCCTCGGGGGTGAGCTTTGTGCAGCTCCCTGGACTCATAAGGAAAGGTCAACTTCCCATGAAATTACAAGACGCACAGAGACTGGGGTTACGGTTGCACTAAGTGCAAGCCGTAAGAGGTGCRCTTTTGTTACTCTTGTGATTTTGTAGCTTGTGACCAAAAGCCCCATATTTCTGTATGCTTTAGAAACTTATCTGAAACCCACTTGGAAGAGCTGTAGGCGTTTCACTGTACCAAGTTCCTCTAGACACTGGCAGGTCACCTACGCTTTGCCTCAAATTTCATGCAGTGTTATTTGCATGATGTGGAATTGATCCTTGCTACATTTATCTAGAAAGAGTTTATATGATAGCACTCTTTTTTTCCTTTGACTTAAAGAACAAACGACACAAAGGAAGTATGAGTCTATTTTTTTCTACCAAATCCATGGCCAGCGAGGAAACATGTTGGCTGAATTTAGCATGTGCATGTTGGGAACACAAAGCAATTTGCAAAGATTGTAGAAATGAGCTTGTATTTAGGATGTAGCTTCTGGGGATGTGTCCAAGTGCAAGCTTACACCAACCACTTGATATCCCTTTTCACTGCTTCAAACAGAGCAGTGCATCAAACATGTCTGCCACCTTCTCACCTACCCCAGAGAAACAGATATTGCTGATAGTTTTGTGGGGTTTTTTTTCTTCTTCTACTCACATATTTTATGTGTATCGTGCTTTACCGTCTATCTTGATGCTTGACTGTGGAAGAATCACTGCAGCAAGCTTTTAAATTACGTATAAACCACAAAATTGGTCTATATAGAAAAAAAGTGTGTGTAAGTGCACAAAGGCGGATATTTGCCATTGACTTCACAAAGCTTAAGCTTTTTTTAGGTATGGTTTCTTTTTTGTGGTTTTTTTTGTTTTGGTTTTTTTTTTTTTTTTTTTTTTTTTTTTTTTTTTTTTTTTTTTTTTTTTTTGGCTGGGGGTGAGCAGGAGTTCAGTAAGGTGAGCCCAAAATGCCCCTGAAACAGAAAACCCATTTCAAACTGTGTACCTTGAAGGAAAAGCATATTGACACTTCATGAAAATGCACGTTTTTCTCCTATCACACACCATCGCCATTCTTCCTTGCTCCTTTTTCTGCTTCATCAGGGTGACTTGGCTAGGCTCAAAATAAGTTAGCTATCTGTGGGGCTGGAGAATCCCAGAGAGCAAAGTGCTGTAAGAGGAACTATTTGTGAGGAACCATAGGGTCTACCTTACCTTTCTCTGAACCTATCACCTCCCCCTCAAAGATGGACATTGCAAATTGCCTATTAGTTTTCCCTTCATCATTTCATGCAATGATTCTCTCTCTCTCTCCTTTTTTTTTTTTTTTCCTTTTTCTTTCTTTCTCCTTTTTTGACATAGTCCTTGCTGCTCAAATGCTGTTTTACACCTTTCGAGAAGCATTGGGACATACTTATTCATCAGATGTTCCAGAACTGGAAATGTCCTTTCTCCCCAGGGCTAGAGGGAGAAAGGTTTTGATGTCCATAGTGCTGATGTGTGGAGGTACCTGAGAACCTGAGAGAGGTAGAAGGGCTGTTCCTCAGTGTCAAATACTAAGGAGAAAAAAATGTTTTTAACCATTTTAAGTTCCTATAACAGAAGTAGTGCTGCACTTCCACAAGAACCTGTGATTCAGATCATAAATCTGTATTACCACTTTATAAATCATTCACAAAATATGCACTATGATTCATTCCTTTCCTTGTGGAGATTATTATGAGAGAATATGAAATAAATGCATTTTTAATAGGGTCTGATAGCAGGAGCATTGTCTCTTCAGGAGGGACCAGAGTACCAAAATAAACCTCTGCTTGCCCATGTGTTAATTAAACTGGCCTACCTCCTTTGTCTCTACTTCCCTTCTACCTGTTACACTGATAATTGGCTGCTGGGAGTTGAAAATGAAGTTGGAAGCCAGTGAATGTTGTGAGGGATAGAAGAAACCATGTGTTCATGCATATTGAAGTGAGAGGGGGAAAGAGAGAGAAAGAGATGCCATCTTCATATATTTTTGTATAGTCTCTTATGAATTTTTTTCTTCCTTTATTTTCCTCTTTTCTTCTTTGTTACTATTCCATAGTACTGTGAGACAGGCTATTCTCCTGGTGTTCTGGGTTCTGCTATAGTCAAGAATTTTCACAAAGAAGCCAGTTTTTCAGCCTAGAGAGATTTGAGTGACTTAAAGTAAATCTGACCTAAAAGTATTTAAAAGATCTTTATCTAACCTCAGCCTATAAATCTCTCTAGCTTTTACCTATTGCTACCCAAGCTCTGTATTGTGAGCTACTACACAGACTATATCTCCTGCTTCATTTGTCTTTGGGAGTCGGTATCCTAAGGGTCATCGTTTTGTGGATATATTTGGGTGATCTAAATGTAATAAATTGCACCCACAGCTATTTATGCCCAAAGTTTCCATGGTTTCAGAAATTCAGGCCCCAAAACGTGAGTCAGAGTCTAACGTACTCTGTTCATGATCCCCTTGTGTGTGATAGTCGTTTAAACTGAGATAAATTTCAGGTCATGAATCTATACAGTCATTCCATAACAGAGTGAGTGACTCTTATTCCTTGGCATTGCTATTCATCAGATACAAGGATTGTAAACAGCCAGTAATATTGTATACTAAACATACAGCAATTTGGTGTACTAGAACTAAAGTCAGTAAAGTAGTGAATTATCAGAGCCTCTACCTCTGAAAACCAGCTGTCTTTGGCACGTATCTAGAAACACAGAAGTATTATCTACTGACAGTATTCTATCTATTACTGCTATCTCTTCATTATTTCAACTAGCATCTGTATTACTCCATCAGATTGCTATATACCTGACTGATATCACATGCTTTTATTATTATTTTCTTTCAAAGTATTGAACTTCCAGGAAAAGAAATATTAAATTCTCCCATCATGATATGTTATTTGTGACTTAACTTCCATCCAACATTAAACAGCATTTTATGTCCTAACACAGTCCCAAATCTGTATATTTAGTGCCTGATCTAATGCCTGTTCAAACCCATGAAAGTCTCTGTGGAATTGGGATTCATGTAAGGCCTTTAATGCTGCTAAAATATACTGCCCGATTGAAGACGTCTCTGAGCAGTAATTACTGAGGAGGAATTGCAGTTGACTGAAGGCTGGGCAGGAACACTTGGGGTTCATTTGGAGCTACTGGAACATTCATTACTTATTGTGGGGAAGGTCTATACTCCCCAAAATACAGGCAGACTTAGATTTCATTGTTTGATGCGGTCTTTGAAATTGTATAGCAGATTTCTGTAAATGGATGAAGTTCTTAATTAAATGAGGAAAAGTATACTGCAATTGGCACAGTGACTGCTGTGCCATTTTGTGAGCTGCTAAATAGAATTGATTTTATCCTTCCCCATTTTTTATGCCGGTGTGTCTCAGGCATCTGCAAATAATTTTTCTGTCACAAAAGTTGCCGAGAAGGAGGGAGAGGATTAGTGAGGTGGGGAGGTTGGTATCTGAGGGGATGCCAAATTGTCATGGAATCGTAAGTAAGCACACAGACCAAATGTTTCCTCAAAATAATCAGCACAGAAACAGTTAACAGTGTGGGGAAGGGGGACCTCAGGGTTTCAGTTAACAAATGTTTGAGACAAATAGACTATTTTCTGCTTCCCAGGGCTATCATTTCAAGCAGTGTGCAGGCTATGGAGGGGAAAGCTGAATGAGCTTACACGCAATTCATGTTTTTGAGGTTGCTCTTAGAGCTGCAGGATCTGGAATATGCCTAAAATAAATAAGCAGTTTTATAGAATGATTTTGTGGCAAGGAATGAATTTTGCCCACAAGTTCCAGATGGATAGAATGAAGCACTACAACATGGTTAATCCTGGTTTCATTTGCAGTGTTGTTTCCATAGGCCCTGGGATTATGCCACAGTGAATACAAAACACGTTCTGCCATGGCACCAATTTTTCTTCATAGCTGGAAGATACTGGCTTTTACTGTCCTATACCCTGTGGCTTACAAATTAACTGAACGGAAGAGCTATGTAAACATTACAATTGGAGACTGGGAATGAAGGGATAACCTTCTCAACCCTCTGTGAAGGATTTACAGGGTGAGGCAACCTTTAGGAACTTAGGCTAGAAGGGAGTTCAGCTAGCCCAGTCACCTCACGCTGCGACAAAGGTGAGTGCTGCTAGACCTTCCCTTACAAAGGTTTTGGGAGCAAACATGTTTTCCTGTCTGTGAGATAGACTGGAGGACTGAATCAGGCATTGCAATAGCAAAAACCTGCCTTCAGGAAAGATGCCATCCAAATCCCTCACTCCTTAGGATAAAGCCAATATTTTATATGGTTATCTTGAATTTGTCTCATCAACTTTGCAGAATCTGTATCATCTAAGTTTTTCCTAATTCTGAATAGATTGATTGGTAAAGCAAAGTAAATCTAAGTAGTAAGTAGTAAAAATAAAATAAATAAGTAAATAATAATAAGTAAATAAGTAAATGTAAGAAAATCCAGAACGAGTTCTCTGACTGCTACAGCCATTGCCCCCGTCTTCCTAGTGCAACAATTTCTTTGCCTGACTGAAAAACCTGCCTTTGGTTTGACCCTAATGAATTCTAAAACAAGTTATAAGAAACAGGTAAAAGACCTCTAAAAATAGTTTTAATTCCAAAATAGGTGAAGAGCTATTCATTAAACTCTATTAGCAAACTGATGAAGCAACTACTTTGCACAATAGCAGGAATGAGTAAGTTGAGAAGATGGATGGTATAGGAGAAAACAGTTATCTTACTTTAATCCTGAAGTCTATTTACCCGAAGTAATTTAAGAACACTAGTTTTAAAAGACTAAAATATCACTGGGAAGTAGCAGTGAGTCCATTTTACAGAAGTTATGTTGAGAAGAACTAAGGAATTGTTGTGCTGTTCTGTCAGTAAATACAATTTACTGACAATTGAATTTAAGAGGACTCTTTTGCAGATACTGATTTCATTCTTCAAAGTTACTCCTTACTGATATACATATATAGGTGTGGAGGGTTTTGCTTTCGTTTTTTTGTTTGTCTGTTTTATTAAAGCTAACTATTTTTGGAGAAAATACTTCTTTTCGTGGATTTTTTTTGGTTTGGGTTTTTTTGTTTGGGTGGAGGTTTTTTGGTTTTTTTTAGAATCATAGAATCATACAATAGTTTGAGTTGGAAGGGACCTT
>JAYKAV010000056.1:2184009-2234912 GCA_035582835.1 Phoebastria nigripes | reverse complement strand
GCCACGACTTCTCAAATATGATGGATAGTGGCTCAGCAGCTTCATCCACCAGTTCCCTCAGGACCCGCGGATGGATCTCATCGGGTCCCATGGGCTTGTGCACCTTCAGGTGCCTTAGGTGGTCTCGAACCTGATCTTCTCCTACAGTGGGCGGCTCTTCATTCTCCCAGTCCCCGCCTTTGCCTTCTGTGGCTTGGGCGGTGAGGCTCGAGCACTTGCCGGTGAAGACCGAGGCAAAAAAGTCATTGAGTACCTCCGCCTTCTCCGTATCCTGGGTAACGGGGTAACAGTAATGTAACCCGGGTAACAGCAGACCAAAGTCTGCTCTCCTGAAGGCCAGGGTTGTGAGCTTGCTGCGCGCCTTCCTCAGTGCCCTAAGGATCTTGAACTCCACCATTTCATGGTCACTGCAGCCAAGGCTGCCCTTGAGCTTCGCATTCCCCACCAGCCCCTCCTTGTTGGTGAGAACAAGGTCCAGCATAGCACCTCTCCTCATTGGCTGCTCTACCACTTGGAGAAGGAAGTTATCATCGAGGCATTCCAGGAACCTCTTGGATTGCTTATGCCCTGTCGTGTTGTCCCTCCAACAGATATCGGGGTGGYTGAAGTCCCCCATGAGGACCAGGGCTTGTGAGCGTGAGGCTGCTCCTATCTGTCTATAGAGGGCCTCATCCGCTCGGTCTTCCTGGTCGGGTGGCCTGTAGCAGACCCCCACCGTAATGTCACCTCTCCCTGCCCTCCCTTTAATCCTGCCCCATAAGCTCTTGGTCGGCTCCTCATCCATCCCCAGGCGGAGCTCCATGCACTCCAGTTGGTYATTGACATAGAGGATGACACCCCCTCCTCACCTCCCCTGCCTGTCCTTCCTAAAGAGCCTGTATCCTTCCATCCCAACACTCCAGTCATAGGAGCCAGCCCACCACRTCTCCGTGATGCCAATAAGATCGCAGCCCTGCAGGCGTGCGCAYGTCTCTAACTCCTCTTGTTTATTCCCCATGCTACGTGCGTTTGCGTAGAGGCATTTAAGTTGGGCCCCCGATGAAGCTGTCTTACTGGCTGGGGTTCCTTTGTGCTGCTCTTCAGGCGCTCTCCTGCTGACCTGTGATCCTTCTCCAGGCTCTGGGCATCTATTGCTGGYACTGGCATCAAACTGGTAGGAGTAGGATGGATTGAGGTTCCCGCCCCCTGGCAACTTTAGTTTAAAGCCCTCTTCACCAGCCTGGCAAGCCTAGGACCAAAGATGCTCTTCCCCTTGTCCGACAGATGGACCCCATCAGCCCCCAGTAGACCAGGTTTCTCAAAGCGAGTCCCATGGTCTAAGCAGCCAAACCCCTGTCTGTGGCACCAGTCCTGTAACCATTTGTTGATTCTCCAGATTCAACTGGCCCTTTCAAACCCCTTCCCTTTGACCGGGAGGATTGATGAAGAAACTATCTGCACTCCAGAGTCCCTTACCGCCACTCCCAGGGCTCTGTAATCCTTCTTGATAGTCCTTAAACTGCTCCTGGCTGTATCACTGGTGCCCACGTGAAACAACAGCAGCGGATAGTAGTCAGTGGACTGTACGAGGCTTGGTAGCCTCTTGGTGACATCCCTGATACGAGCCCCTGGTAAGCAGCATACCTCTCTAGAGAGGGCATCAGGTCAGCAAATGGGTGCCTCCGTACCTCTCAGAAGGGAGTCGCCTACTACTATCACCCGTCGCCTTTTCTTAGTTGCGCTGGTTGTTATATGGGCTGCCTTACTCAGCTCTAGCGTCTCTCCTGATGTGGTGGGTCTTTCCTCTTCAGTCTGCAGAGCGGTGAAGCAGTTCTGCGAGTAGCACCTTAGGCTTTAGGGGAAGTCTCTTCCTCCTGCTGGTCCTTGCTGTTGCAACCGTCCATGCTTCTGCATTATTGGCCCCCCTCCCTTCTGCGTGTGCCGGTGGGGGAGTTTTTGGCTGTTTAGCTGTGGGCTGTGGGTCCGCTGCAGACTGCACTTGGAACCAGCTATCTAACTCCTCCTCCGCCTCCCTGATGTTGCGCAGCCTTCTCACCGCCTCCTGCAGCTCAGCCACCTGCTGCAGGAGGTCCTCCACCTGGGCACACCTTTTGCAGGCAGGTCTGCCACCTGTCCCTGCCCCAGGAGGGAGGTCTAGGCCTCTCTTGTTTGTTTTGGGTTGGTTTTTTTTTTTTTAACCTCTCCAAAACTTTTGGAATCCCCACACTAAACTTTCCATAAGTGGTCTTTTTTTTTTTTAAAAATGAGGTTTTGTATATTCTTATATCTGACTTTTTTCATTTCACTGAGACGTAAAGGAAAAAAAAAAGACCATTGAGTTTTTTCCTTTTTAAGCACTTCTCTGTTTCGCATCTTTGCATAAAATCAAAAGCAAAGATAATAAAATTAGAATAGAAGCATGTTCTACCCAGCCTACCCTGATGCAATTAATAATTAAGATCAAATGGCTTGTAAAATACCTACCAGTATGATTAAAATGCTATGAAAAGGTTGCTCTAAGAATAATTGCTTTTTGTTTAATGTAACCAAAAAACAAATCCGTGGTTCAATATCTTTTGTATTGTATGTTTTCTGTTTTTAAAATTAATGTGACATAAGGCATTCTTTATGCTAATGTTATAGCTCCTTGGATGAGTTTAACACCATTATCTTCTTTAATGAATAATTCATTCCCTGTTGAAAACTTAACTATATCATTTTTACAGTGTGTAAATGAAACTTTGAAGTGCAATTTAACTTTAAAGAACTTCAGATTGTAGAGAATTCTCATAAACCACCAAAAAGTGCTGTGCTAGTAATACTGTCTTGTACTGAAGTGTAAGCATGTTACGGTGAGCATGTTTGCAATTTTTAATTTTGCTGCTTCTTTTAAAAAAAATCTTGGGAAGGATTCCTGGTTGGTTTTACTTTATTGGCATTTTTATACACTTTTAGTTATGTCTTCTTTTTGAAAATAAAAATATTATTGGTAAGCACAGCAAAGCTCATCTCCTCGTTGTCCTTAACTATTGAGGAAGAACCTCCATGGGAAGGTGGTAAAATGGGAGCAATACTCTTTTTCCCACACCAGATCCTCTGACAGTCAAATAAAGTCCTTGGTGCAAGTGAGAGGAAAGATGGATCCTAGGAACTTTTCAGATTTTTGTTTGTGTCCAATATTCTTTCCTACCTAAGCAGGTGAGGGCTGCAGTTTCATGTGGGGTTATTTGTCTTTCAGTAGTGATCCCTACATGTTAACTGGAACATTGGGTTTTGTGATTCTGTGTGACTTCCCCATCTCCAGGAAAGCTGGGGTCTGAATCTAAACTTCTTCTTTTCCTCCCTAAAAATGAGATCATTGGGTTTTAGTTAATGTGGGTATGCGAGAAACAAAATGGGGTGTGATATTGCTGAAGAATGATTGGCCGATTAATCGCGATATCATATTGACCCTAAAGCTTGGTCACAATACCTGATAATTGATTTCACGTTTCAGGAGGAACATTCAGTTAATAGGTCAGTCCCATACTGTCTTCTTAACATTGGAATATGCATGTTTATGTTTGTGCATCAAACTTGAATTTAATTACAATTTTTGTGGATTTTATTGCATATAAGTAAGTTCATATAAATTTTACAATTCTGGTGTCTGATGAAGAATTTTACTGGGCCATTGGGCTCCTTTTTTTGAGGTTGTTAGATGACTGTATCTAAGGAAAGACAGCTAACTGGAATATGTATTTATATCCGTGTAACAATGACTTGTTTCCTGATGCTTATTGAGTGTCACCTGTAGTGAGACATGATTGATTGCTGTGCTTTGATAATAACGTGACCGAATGGGGCACTGCAGAGCTGGGGGATCAGATATAAGTCCTCCTGGGTGAGGAGGTAAATGATACAACAGGGGACTGTTTCAATAGAGGCATTTTCCATGCACTAATTTCATGCTAAGCCATGCTTCTTTTGAAAGTTTCCTGATATCTCTAAATCAACTCTGGAAGCTGGGGATGCATCTTACTGTGTAAGTTGTTTTTATTCTCAGTGGAAATAATGGCTTCTGGGTACCGGGGAGCAGCATGTGCTCCTTCTTCCTAGGGGAGCACATTATCAGCTTTATTTTTATTATGTCCTTGCAACAGATTTTCATTTTAGACATTTTAAGACTGAGAGCTGCAATATTTTATAAAAACCCACTTAGGAAGTGTGTTTGTGCTTACTCTTTTTCTCTCTCCCCTCCCCTTCCTTCCTTCCAAGGTCTCAGAGCTTGCAAGTCAAAGGACTCTAAGGAGTATTTATCCTAAGTCAGGAAAGAAACTTGTCAAAAAGCAAACAGCTATACTTAATTATTTCATTTATTTATTTATTGTATTTCTTTTCCCTGTGTTAAGGATTTCTGTATCTTTAACTGATGATGTCCTCAGAGAAAACAGGTGCATGTCCAGGTCTSTATTGTTTTACTGCCCTGCATGCACTTTCCCTAGGCAGGGAGTTCCTCGGACACTTCTTTCCAGGACTCTGAACAGTACAAATATGCGGCGCTGTTGTTCTCTGCTAAAGATAAATCATTTGTCATGTACATTATCCGCAGAAAAGAGTGAGATTGGGGCAGGAGGTATGAATCATAGCACTTTGCATAATATGCTATCCCTCTGAACATATCTGGCTGTGGACAGAAAACAGTATTTCTTCAAATGAAAAATAAATCCTGTAGTATTATAGGTTCATAACAATGGCAATTCAGCAGTCTTGATTTGGCATCTGGATTTGTGATATTTTTGTTTTATTTCCATGMGCTATCATTACTGAAAGCTTTGCACTTGTCCATCTGCACACTCTGAAACATGTGGGCATTTTCATTTTCCTCTCAAATCAATCATTTAATATAAGAAATGCTTTATGTTTTTCTAACAACTTTGGATTGTACAAAACATTGACATAATCAGAGTTTATCCTCCTTTTCAATCCATTTTGAACAGAGTTCATGCTCTTGTCTCCTCCTTTATGTTCCTTTCTCTTTCTTTTAGTCAAACGAAATCCTTTTTAAGTTGAGCACACAGAAAACCTCATTTTTACCTTGAATAACACAAGCAGTGATCACCATCAACTATTACATAGGAGATTAGCTTTGTCATTAAGAGGCATAATCCCTATAACACTCCTATTCATCAGGTAACATTTCAATGAAAAAAATGTGTGCAATTTAGTCCATGGTCCTGGCAATTGTTATTAGAATGTTATATAGAACTCAGGTAGGCTGAATGAAAAAATAATTAGCACACCATTTTTCTCTTTGGCATTATTTAGCTTAAGATGCTCAAATGTAACTTACAATCACTCTTCAATAGCTGCATTTTCCATACCATTATTGTGCATTTGCTGGTCTCTAAGTTGTATTTGGCTCTCCCTATTCAGTGGATTTATAGATCTGTGACGCATCTCAATATTTTCCTCAAATATAAGCTAAGGCAGTACAAATTTGTGATTATATAAGATAATTCCTTTTCTTCAGTCATTGTTTTGATACCAAAAATACGCATTCATTTGAAAAGAAAGGTGACATATTTGCTTTCTGCCAAAGAACTCTGCTTTAATGATATGGACTATATAATCTGCTCCTGAAAACTATAGCAGAATGGTGGTATTCAGTGAGTCGAGGTAAATGCATGTTGATGAAACACATGCACAGAAGACAGGTTAACATCAGCTACAGCAGCCAAACAGCAAGACTGTATATAAATTGTTCAGAACAAAATCTGAATTGAGGCACTGTGTAGTCTGGATAGAAATGAGACTTCTGCGTGCATGCTGCCCATCTGTCTCTGATAACTTTTGAATTTGCTGGTCAATTTTAACCAACTCTGAAGGACGAGTCAAAGTCTCAAAGGTTATTAAGTTCTTATATAGGTCCTGAAAATCAGCAGCAAAATAGAAGAGGGAGATCCAAACGGGTGTTTCCTCCAAGAGTGGCTGGCAGATTTCAGACATTGTAGGTTCTGCTTGGCAGCAGTCAGGCAGCGACTGCCTGGCTCTTGGACAGCCAAGACAAGCCACAGAGCACTCTGCCCTTTGGCTAGGGGGGATGCTACAGAAAACACAGTGGGAAACTACAGGGGAAGAGGGATGTGAGAGAGCAGGAGCATGTAGGGTGCAAATCCACAGGGAAACTGGGAATGCTATTACTACTGCTTATTTGTTTTATTGTATGGTCTGCGCTCTGTGCATTGGCAAAAGTCTTGAGCAAGATTGAACCCAGACCTGAATAACAGCAAAACAGTGTAGGGCTGTACATCACACATAAGCAACCTGATTGTTTTACAAGGAATTTCATCCAGCTTAAATCACCTTGGAGTTCCAACTAAGTGTGAAAGAATTACATGTAAGGAAGAGTAGTGCAGCAATAGCAATCATTGTGACTGAAAATCAAGCTGGCTGAATCAAAACTCAGCCCTGTTGATTGAGGCATAAGAGGGTTTTATATAAGATAAGAATTTGAGACTGATCTGAAGAACAGAGGGGAGAGATCATGTAATTTCATGAACGCAGGTAAACAAAAATTGAGGAGACACATTTCAACCATCCCCTATAGAGATTCTGAAGTAGGAAGGGCATTCTGAAGTAGGAAGGGCAGGGAGGAGGAACATCTTTTAAAATGGAAATATAATAAGAAACTTAGTCTCAGGACTTAGGGAGAGAGTAGAAGTTTCATATCTGGTGAGCAGGAAAGAAAAAAAAAATTTCAGTGTTGCCGTTTTCCTCATATTTTTGTCTCATGGCTGCTGATGGTATATTGCAGTTTGACTGAATACCTTCTAGCTGAGAAGTGATCTTTCACTATTGATTTATAAGGGGGAAACTAATTGAAAAAAAGTTGGCAAGGTGACTCAGTGGATGGGGAGGGATTCATCTGTTATGCTCTGATGCAAGTCCTGGCAGAACTAGTTACATTATCATTATGTTTCTGGTGTCAAACAGCCAGTTTTCAGATTTTCTGACCCTACTGGTATTTTTTATTTGTAGAGAGTTATGTATGGCTTGTTGATTGAGTTCAACAGCAGGAAAGGCAGCAGTGATCAGTTTTGCCCTAACTGAGAATCATTGCAGTCAATGGGAATTTCTGTAAGAGGTTTCCAGGGACAATCTGCCAGCCAAAAGGCAAAGGCAGAACTAAATTATCATAGAAAATTGCAGCAAACCTAATTAAGCTAGGTTTGTGGAGAGAGATATTGGTTTTAACCACATGAATATCTATTATCTGCAGTCACTAAAGATGCTTACAACACAGCTCTGTCTAGCAAATCATGCACTACCTAGCGAAAATCTATAAGGACTCTCTCTCATGTGCCTCCATATGGTACAAGGTGTTTAATATTAATCCTTAAGACGGCACGTTTTTGTGACATTTGAAAAATGCTCGCATATGCTCATGGTGAGGACCAATATGGCTACAAACGATTTGTGCAGTGTGGATGACATAGCAATCTGCTCTCTCAGTGGTTTTGCAACATAGAAAGATCAGAGAAGCATTTCCTGAGCAAATGCAGAATGCAAAATATTGTTCCTTCAGGAACTGGCATATAGCACACACTGAGAATCCCATATACCATTCATCACAGGTGCTCTCTGCTAGAAAGGGAAGACAGTAAAATCCCGTTGTAATATTTTCGTTAAGGCAGATGACAAAAGAGGCGATGTGACCTCATGCTAATCAGAGAAGACTCTGTCAGTGTTGCACGGTCCCAACCAGACTGTTCACTGAGTGAAGTATTGATTCTCTTCTGCCCCTTTTCCTTTTCCCTCTGGCTAGGATTAGTATCATTATTGATTAACGATCATTATGAAAACACTGTCCAGAGACCCCAGTGAAGATCAGAGCGCCATTGCTATGGGCTTTTCAGTCCTGAGGATTTTACAGATGATGTAAAACTGGCTCCGTTCCTATTATGAGCTGCTCTATATTCTATTGTACACAGCCATGAGTCCTTCAAAGAGTGGTTGTCAGCCATTYTTGTGGTGTTTTTCCTAATATATTTATACTGATCTAGAGAATTGCAATCCTATAGCACCTGCCAGTTGACAGGCTTCTGACATACTGATAGTGTAATATGGATAAAGATGGTCACTTGGGAAACTCTACTACAGCCTAAACAACACCAAAGATGGAGGCTGAAGGCAATAAAACCGAAATCTAAAGACCTGCTAATTATTCATTTCTGACTTCTATTTTGCTTAGGACATTTGGAAAGGGGGAGAGAGGAGGGCTGGAAAAGATAAATCAACGTCACCTTTATCTCCTGATTTATTGTTTTTCACATGCATCTGTATTAATGGCTCTGAAAGCCATTGCCCTGTCTGGGAGTCACTAGAGGGCAACAGAGTCTGGTTGAGTCCTAGCAGATTTGCTATGCTGAGAGGTAGGAAGGAGGGGTACTAAAGCTAGCTAGTACTAAAGTACTAATGCAACTTTCATAGGTTTTATAGGAGGATGTCTTAGGCTTTTCACATTAAGAAAATTTTCTAGGGTGATTATTTTCTCCTTTTTATGTTACACACAACTCTTGGAGATGAGACTCTAAGTCATTCCCAGAGCTATTACTCTTGGCCAAAAACCCAACAAAATTTTGTTGGCCTAGACTCAAAGAAAATGTTTACAAAGTGGTAATTACTGCCATGTGGTAGTATGAAGTTCATGAAGGAGCTGAAGTTAGCCATCGTGTCACACAATGAAAATCTTTCTGTGCCTTGTAACTAAGCAAATCAGAGTTAACAAGTCAGTATAGCCCTGTAAAAACTTCTAGTATCTTGAAGAGAGGCAGTTTGGGTCAAAATGCTTCTATAACAAAATATACACAATATGCTGACCAAATAAAAGATCTACATTGTTTACCCTCTCCCACATACATTGTTGTTTCATTATAAAAATTGCTACCATATCGTCATTCTTCCTTGACTTCAGACATAAATTCCTATTAAAGACTCACTGAATTTTAATGAGCATATATTTTGCAGTATAGCATTGGAGTTTACAGTGCAGTTTACAGTATGATACAATTCTGACAATGTAGAGTTATTTCTTTGTAAAATGAACAGTCACATTAAAAAATCCTAGCCCTTTAATATAAAATCAGTGTATAAATGTGTGGATGTAGACATCTAAATACTAGGTATTGTGTCTGCAGAGAAATATATCTGTACAAGAGAGAAAGAACTAGAGGCCTTTTTATGGTCTGGCTCCTAAAAATGTGTTAGTACAGCATCATACTTAGAATAGTTCAGCTGGAAGGGACCTGCAGTGATCATTTAGTCCAACTGCCTGACCACTTCAGGGCTGAGCAGAAGTTAAAGCATATTATTACGAGCATTGCCCAAACGCCTCTTAAACACTGACAGGCATGTGGCATCGACCACCTCTCTAGGAAGCCTGTTCCAGTGCTTGACCACCCTCTCAGTAAAGAAATATTTTCTAAAATCTAGTCTGATCCTCCCCTGATGCAGCTTTGAACCGTTCCCATGCATCCTGTCGCTGGATACCAGGGAGAAGAGCTCAGCACCTCCCTCTCCCTTTCCCCTCCTGAGGAAGTGGCAGAGAGCAGTGAGGTTGCCCCTCAGCCTCCTTTTCTCCAAACTAGGCAAAACAAAAGCAAGACAAAACTTACAGGGGGATCCAGTAAAAAGTTGCTATATGGCAGCATATGTTTAATAAATACACTTGGTTATTTAAACAGAGGAGGAGAAAAAAGACAGCTTATGAGATATGGCAGTGAGAGGCCCGTTACAAGTATAACCAAAGGTCTGTTATACATGCTGCTGAGGGCAAATCTGTCCTGTAGTGCTCAAGCTGAATGATGAGATAAGGTGATTTTAGCTTCCTGAAGGATTTTATCTCAGCTGAACTCCACCATGTCTATTAGGACTTTGCCTTAAAAACAAGGCCAGTATAAACAGTCACTGTCACATTGAAGACAATAGCTGTTAAAAAGGAATCAAAGACCAATTTTTTTTTTTTTTTTTTAAAGGAACTCATGTCATTATATCTGTATTTGCCAAGTAGGAGACTGATATAAAAATACAAGCAACTTATGATGACACGTGAAAGGCAGTAATTATAGGTCAGTTTGCCGAAGACTATCGGGGAAAATACATAAAGTGGATGGCAGCCATAATGTTACTACACATTAGGGACTTTTTTAAAGATAAGGTTTTCTACCAAAAAAAAAAAAAAGACCCTCAACCTCTCAAACTTTAAGGCCAAAATACATGGAGTACAGAGAGGAAGTGGTGACCTTTCTGAGGTATATAAAATTCCAAAGAGATTTGAGAGGACAGAAGCTAGAAGATGTTTTGAACTTGTGTCAAATACAAGAACAAGAGGCATGAACTAAAGCCAAGAAAGGGTCAAATCCTAAAGGAATGCAAGTAGAGTGTGTCTGTGCACAGAGAATAGCTATGCTGTATTAAAAATAAGGCAATGATACGAACAGTCATCGCAAGAAATAGGGTTAAGCAAATGTCTAGGGAAAAAACATAATTGTGGGATGTAGCAATTAGCTCCAGACAATGCAGTAATGCTAAGAGGATCTGATGGCTGCTTCCGATTTCATAATTCCCTTGCAGTTTATGTATTTAGATTAACTATATTTCTGTTAAGCAAGAACTGCTCTTCCTGATAGACATTGCCATATGTGCAATACTGGAAGCAGCAATAGTATGTGTTTGTGCTGCTTAATAAAACATTAACATTCATATGCATGCTGCTGTTCAATAGAACCTATGTATGAGTAAACTCTCTATGCAGAATGTGTTCACAATTGCCACTCCTCGGATGCATTAATTGCTGCATTAGATTTCTGTATTGCAGCTTATKTAACTGAGGTTAAAAAACCCCTGCAAATTCTCTACCCCACCCGTGTTATGCTGAATGTAGGAAAGAAAATTAGGTAACTCCCTAGGTAACCAGGGAGCTCTTTATGAAGAACTCATTTCCAGTAGACTTCCAGTGACCTTAGAGTTCCTTTAACTTACAATATGATGGCTATCTCCAGTGTCACTCCCACTTCCTTCCTCAGTATCATAGGACACACCAGAGTTCAACTGACCTTTGCCTTGTTTGCTATCCCCATGTATGAAGTTAGAGATTCCTTCTCCATATATTCCTCTTGAGATGTGCAAGGGGAGATTGACAGACTACAGTCCAGTTGAGCGCTTTGTGGATTACTACCTTAGTAACAAATTATTTATAACATTTATAACAAATTAAATCAAAGTAATTATGAAGATCTTTCAAGAAATGCTATCATTTCCAAAGACTGACTGTGCTAATAAAAACACTCTGCAAAACAAATTTCTTTTCAGGGCGTAGACTGTCCTGTTTAATGATTAATTTTCACTAAACATCTCATTAATAGCACAGATTGTTTTGCCAATGCTTCTGAACAAATATAATTGCAAAATTTATCAAAAGTTCCTTAATGTATTTAGTGCTGCAAAAGACAAAATAGAGAAATTAATAGCAAGATCTGATGATTTATTTGCATGTTATGGTGTACTCTTTTGTGGTTGGGATCAGAGCTGTAGATCTGTATAGCTTGCCGGTTCCAGCAGTGGGTTTTCTCCTAGCAATGTTTTACTATACCCCGCACTCCTATGTGAAACAAGTCTTGCACTCAGTCTTAGAACTGAAAGAAGCTGGTAAAACTCCCATTATCTCAAGGAATGCATAGGTAAGCTGAGCAAAGTGAACTGGCTAGTGCCCAAAGCAGAGCCCTGCTCCTCTAGTAATCTAGCTCAGGAACCCAGTTCTGACTCGGCCAGGTATCTGAGCGATGCTTCTTTCCTTAAAAGATAAAATGAGAAGCATTGTGCACACTGGAGTGTCACAGAGGTGGGGGCCAGGATGTGATTGGTGTACTCACTTGAAATCAGAAGTGCTTCTGCATCTGTCCATTTAGATGTAACCAAGAAGGATGAAAATGCTGACACCTTTTCTTTTCTTGTTCGTCATTGTTTCCAGCGTGCAACTTTCTCGGAGAACTGGCATTCCTTGTGTGAACCAGAGCAGGGAATTTAGAAAAACATGCTCTTTTTCTACTTCGTAGACTATATATAAAGCAGGTAGCAATGTCTTTGGATTGATTATATTCGTTACTTTAATGTTTCAAGAAATAATTTATTGAGGATTTTAGATCTCTGGTACCTTGCTGGGGTTTTGGGCGGGGGGGGCAGGATGGGATGGGAGGATGGGATGGGATGGGATGGGATGGGATGGGATGGGATGAGAGGGAGGTTTGTTTGTCTTTTTTTAATTTGGAGTAGTTTTGTGAGTATTCAATAGTGCCTATTCAGCCTGTAGCATTCATATCTCATGAGCGAGCAATTAATATTCGTCCCAGACTGCAGATATTTGAAAATTATTCCATCACAACCTCTGGCTTGCTTTAGTTGAGCATGTGGTTTCCATGAACACTTTTACAAGGAACATTCAACCATTTTTCAATGACTTTCCTAGAATCATAGAATAGTGTCGTGGTTTAACCCTGGCAGCACCTACACACCACACAGCCGCTCGCTCACCCCCCCACTCCGGTGGGATGGGGGAGAGAATCGGGAGGGCACGAGTAGGAAAACTCATGGGTTGAGATAAAAACAGTTTAATAATTGAAATAAAACAAAGTAGAACAGTAATAGTAACAGTGATAACAACAACAACAACATACAAAGCAGGCGATGCACAATGCAATTGCTCACCACCCGCCGAACCGAACGAGAGCCTGTCCCCTGGGACCCAAAGTCCGCCCCCCACACCCTTAGTTTTTATACTGAGCATGACGTTGCATGGTATGGAATACCCCCTTGGCCAGCTGGGTCAACCACCCCAGCTATGCTCCCCCCGCCAGCTTCCCATGCACCTGGCAGGGCATGGGAGGCCGAAAAGTGCCCTGTGCAAGCACCACCCAGCAACACACAAAACATCAATGGGCCATCAACGCTCCTATTATACCAAACCCAAAACACAGCACACACACCCAGCTACTGGGAAGAAAGTTAACTCTGTCCCAGCCGGAACCAGGACAAATAGTTTGGGTTGGAAGGGACCTTTAAAGCTCATCTAGTCCAACCCCCCTGCCATGGGCAGGGACATCTTCAACTAGATCAGGTTGCTCAGAGCCCCGTCCAACCTGACCTTGAATGTGTCCAGGGATGGGGCATCTACCACCTCTCTGGGCAACCTGTGCCAGTGTTTGACCACCCTCAGCATAAAAAATGTCTTCCTTATATCTAGTCTAAATCTACCCTCTTTCAGTTTACAACCATTCCCCCTTGTCCTGTCGCAACAGGCCCTGCTAAAAAGTTTGTCCCCATCTTTCTTATAAGCCCCCTTTAAGTACTGATAGGCTGCAATAAGGTCTCCCCAAAGCCTTCTCTTCTCTAGGCTGAATAACCCCAACTCTCCTTTCTTCATAGGAGAGGTGTTCCATCGCCCTGATCATTTTTGTGGCCCTCCTCTGGACCCGCTCCAACAGGTCCATGTCTTTCTTGTGCTGAGGGCTCCAGAGCTGGACGCAGTACTSCAGGTGGGGTCTCACCAGAGCAGAGCAGAGGGGCAGAATCACCTCCCTCAACCTGCTGGCCATGCTTCTTTTGATGCAGCCCAGGATACGGTTGGCCTTCCGGGCTGTGAGTGCACATTGCTGGCTCGTGTCCAGYTTTTCATCCACCAGTACCCCCAAGTCCTTCTCGGCAGGGCTGCTCTCAATCCCTTCATCCCCCAGCCTGTATTGATACCGGGGGTTGCCCTGACCCAGGTGCAGGACCTTGCACTTGGCCTTGCTGAACCTCATGAGGTTTGCACAGGCCCACTCCTCGAGCTTGTCCAGGTCCCTCTGGATGGCATCCTGTCCCTCAGGCGTGTCGACCGCCCCACTCAGCTTGGTGTCGTCTGCAAACTTGCTGAGGGTGCACTCGATCCCACTGTCTATGTCATTGATGAAGATATTAAACAGTACTGCTCCTAGTACAGTCCCTTGCGGGACACCACTCGTCACCGATCTCCATCTGGACATGGAGCTGTTGACCACCACCCTCTGGATGCRMCCATCCAACCAATTTCTCATTCACTGGACAGTCCACCCATCAAATGCATACCTCTGCAGTTTAGAGAGAAGGATGTTGTATTTTCCATGAAAATAAAGTTTAGTTGCTGTTATAATGGGACAAAGGAAACACCGAAGCATCATGAACACAGCTGAGGAGAACTGTTAGCTGTCTTTGTAGAAAAACTATGCCAGCTTCTTTTGTAGATACCTCTGTAGCTGGATGTGCTTTCTTTTTCTATTTGTAAAGAACCAAACTTCTTGAGGAAATAAGCTTTGTAATAACAGTGTCCTTTTAAGTTTTAAAGATGGACAACTCCAAACCTTCTATGCCTAGTGTGAAACGCATACGAATAAGCTAATCCAAAGTATGAATGTATATGTACTCAAACAAATATATAAATCTATATGTTTATATACATAAAGAAAAAGAAATATGAACTGTGACTACTAACAAAATTAAAAAATGCAACTTAGAAACACAGGAATCCCTTTTAATTCTTAAAAAGACTTATAAACAATATTTGCAATTCCTTCAGATGCTCTGGTAACCAAGATGGATATTTTCATGTATGTGTTTCAAATGCATATGTTCCACACTTCAGTAACCAACGTCACTTGTTGACTATTAAAATTGCATTGTTCGGTGCTAGCCTATAACATCCATGCCAATTTTAACAGCAACTTAATATATACTACTGTTTGGGGTTTGTGGTTTTTTGTGGGGTTTTTTTGGGGGGTTTTGGTTTTTTTTTTKTTTTGTTTTGTTTTGTTTTTTTCAGAAACTAGAATAAGGTTTAGGTCTTAACTCTTATCCCCTATTTCATACAGCTAAATAGCACACTGAAGTTTTATGTGGAAAGAGCTATTCATGTGCCCTAATTTGTATAACCGTCTTAGAGTTTGAATATCTTTTCCTCTAGCTGGACTTATTAGCTTAGGTGCAGTGTCACACTGATAAGGCACTTCCTSTGTCAAAGTCAGCTCAGTAAAAAGTAATGTAGGTACCTGTGCTCTGTGCTGAGTTACACACTACAGATGTGCCCCTGGAAATTGTTGACTCAATTCTTGCCTCTCCTGCAAAAAACCTTGTGACCTTCAGAAGTGTCTGATTTCTGTTTGCCTTGGTTTCACATCTGCAAATAGGACTAAATATCTGTCTTTGCTGGCTTTTCTGTTTTATGTGTCTTAAGTTCTGTGGGATAGGGATGGTCTTTTGGTACATAGTGTACAGAACTCTACAAGACAGCTATCCAACTTGAGGTCACTGGCTGCTATAGTAGGATGCATAATTTTACTCAATAATATACTTAATAGAAAAAAGTAATATTAAGACTTTTACAGATTGTAATTTTGGGGAAACGTTCTAAAAATAATGCAACAGTGACTGCACCAGTTAATCAAGTTGACCTGATATTTTGCAGAGCTGAAGATACACTTCATTATGCCAGAGGTCTAATATAAACAGCCTATCTGTTAGTGCAGCCAGCTGAAAGTTCACAGAGATTCCARTTCTAAAGTGACAGCAGTGGGATTCAAGCACATCCCGAAGTGCAGTGTAAATAGAGGTGGGCACTTTGTGCTTACATTTTTTAACTGTGGTTTTTAACTCAGAGGTAGGTAATGCAATGAGTATGCATTCAAGCACCTTTCTTCTGGAGATCTTTAGGATCATACATTAATCTTCAGATGATATAAATCTTGTCCAGTAAGTTAGTCAAAATGTCATTTTCTCTTTGTGATCAGTATCAGAAATTTAGGAGGTACCTGACCTGTTAATAAATTTTCCGCATCTGTAACTGGACAGATGAATAGGATCTCAGCTGCTGTGTTAGGTTAACTACTGCAGAGAGCTTTACCAGTTACAAACATATTATTCTATACTCCCATTTGGCAGCTAGTGCATCTATGCAATTTTCAGATGTTATTCTCCTTGCTGAAGAGCATTCCACATTGTACTGAAAGACAGAGGCCAGCATAGTAGCCTCTTACGTGTTCAGCACAATGGCTTAGATCTAGAAAATGAAGATTCTAAGTTGATAACAATCTCTGCAGCTCCTTTGGACTATCTAAGCTGACGCATGTCAGCTGAAGATCTAGCCTTGATGCGTTTTCTGACATGATTTTGACATGTTGTCATTGGACAAATTTTCCAAGTAATTATATTTTGCAGCAGTTGTGCCACAAAGGTGCTGATGACTATACAAAACAGCTTTTAAAGTTCAGGCATCATCAAAGCAATACTTGAATGACCTTGGCAAATTTATGCTGGTTTATGAACAAGCCAGCCTGTAGTTTTCCTTTTCAGCTAGAGTTTATGAGACCTTATATTGTGCGCTACAGAAAGACGGTTTATCATTAAATCTGCTTCTCACAAGAGCAGATGATTCCATATTTATGGATGGSTATATAACTAACTAGCATCCCTGTGTCAGGTTAGGAGTCAGAGACCATCTTAGTGGAATGCCACAGTATAACAACACATAATTTAAGTAGAACCCTCTATCTTGTATGTCAATAGTGAACTTAGAAACAGAAATTACATGGCTGCTTGCAGATAGAAGAATACCTCTTGAGAACAGCAACCAATAAAACACCAATCCAGGTTGAATCATAGTGTGAGGACAGTAAGGCACCCCTTTTTCCTCAAGAAAGTCAGGCAGAAGCACAGAGAGGTCTCTATTTGCATTAACAATTCATTAAATACTGAACATCATCTAACAAAGATTTGTTCGCAAAGTACGTTCATCACTCATTGCGCTGAACAAATAGTAGTTAATAACAATAAGCTCCTTTCGTTGCTATTTCTAAGTAGCAGTATCAGATTAAAAAAAGACAAACCTTGTCTCTTGAAAATCATAAATACACAAAAGAAAACCATTATCTCTAAACTGGAGAGAGATTTTTCAGCCTTATCTTTGCTGGCCTTTCTCCAAGTCCTTCAGATGATTGGCCCCTCTCTGCAAAAACAATAACCAAGAAGTGGAGAGAATTCATTCTTTTGAGTAAAACTTAAAAAGGCACTTTTACTTAATTAGAAAAGAGGGAATAATTTTTCCCCAAAAAGGAGCAGGTGTCTGGGTTTTCTTTAATTTCATTGTGCCACCTTCCATGCCTTGATTCTGCTCGTTATAAAGATAAGGCTGAAACAGGAATTCAGTGCTGACATTTTGGAGGTGGCCTTTGGTTCTGCCTTTGCAGTCAAGCTGTGTTTGCAAGGATGAAATTCAATTTGCCTTGCATTTCCTAACACTATAGGAAAAGTAGTGTGAATTCTACATTTTAAAAAATAGGGGATCTTGAACTTAATTGAAATAGTGTGCTATGGGGATTGTCTAGATCTTCCTCCAGCTTTTGGTGCTGTGACTGTGGCTTTTGCACATAGTTAAATGATCACACATGAATTGCGAGGGTGGGTGGTCCTTCCAGGAGGAATAGATGGAGTTGTAGACCCTATTAATACTGTCCAGTGAAATGCATGTTTTGTCATGTGTGTCTGGAGAATTGTGCTGATGCCCTTCTTCATTATAGCAGCTACACCGACCCCAGTTGTGCCTGTGGTTGTTTCCAGATGTTGGTCTGGGAATATAGGAAATGAGACAAATACAAACATACTTAATGCTATACCTTTGCTTAAACATGGCGGTGCAACTGAATTGTATTATTGATGGCTATTTCGGGGGGGTGGGGAGGGCAGGGAGAACAAAAATGCAGTACATCATTTAGACCTACAATGTAGGCCTTCCAGAGAGACTGTGCATAATTATTCCTTTAGTTACATTTATCTATCTGGAAGTGTCTTTTTCTAGTTGACCAATATACACCTTTCATGTCCATCCTTACCATCCTTCTTATTCCTTCTTCTTTTAATGAAATGCACTCATTAAATCTTTACTCCAGGTGATTCTTTAAACTTATAGCATGAGGGGAAAGAGAGAATATTTCACAGTGGTATTTTATCGCACTTGTTCCCTAAAATGTTCAAGCCTGTAATATTGTTCAGCCCCCAGGTGTAGAACATGAACTCCTGAGGTTGAACAGAATGATTCACTTGTTTCACTATGAATTCAAAGTGGATATGAAGCATAAATCCCCTTTTTCCCTCTGTAATATAGTGGCCATGAATCACAATGTCACGCTGAGTCGATCATAATCTAACACTTCACGCCTCAGCCAACAACTTGATTTGTCAAGAGAACAGGCCTGCAAGCTGCCAATAGCATTGATTCCCATTGGAGAAGAAAGGATAATTAAGCCCTCAGTGAGCTAATTTCTTCTTTCTTTTATAAAAATAACATTTACTTTTATCTTTTCAGTAAACAGAAATGAAGAAATACTACATATGTATAGAATCAGTTAAGTGTTTACTTTCCCTAAAACACTAGTATGAGTTTTTGTTCCATTTCCACCTCATAAAATGTGTCCGGGATCATTTTATTTCACCATACAATAACACACTGTGCTACATCTCAATTAGGGAACTGAAGCTAAAATTAATTACAGGCAGTCTGCATGCTAACTGGCCTGCAACAGGGTACCACCATTCCTGGGTACAAGTGTGAAGCTGTCTATCTGTGAGCTTGATGATGAGCATGAATAATCCTTGTGTTTGGCTGGAATTCTAGTCCACTGCACCAAGGTAATGAACCAAACGTGCTTTGAGTCCTAAATATGGCTCGTGAGTCCTAAACATGTATGAAGGTCAGCACCCATATTTCTAATATACTGTGATATGTTTCCCATATGGAGATGTGGTACATGAAGAGATTGGTCTGTTATGAGCAAAAATTCCTGTTGTTTCCTGAGGAGGAAGGATGCCTTGATGCTTTGTTTGTGAATTTAGCCAACAAGTGGAGGCCTCTTTTCTGTGCAGGGAAATACTGGTACAAATAAATAGCATACTGGCAYGCAGATATTATTTGACTATGCTTATGAATATTTACATTAAAATTAGATTTGGTTCTTGCATTTGTATCCCCAGGGTGCTTGGGAATTTATGAAACACCTAATAGTCCATGCACAGCCTGGGTAAACCCATTGATCAGACTGTAATAGATCCTTCAACTGTTTTTCCTTTTCATTGTAGAAAAGAACAGCCAGTATTCATCCATCAGGGCCAAATCACTCTATCCTTCTTACTTGCTAAGTTTTGTGTTTGGCAGCACAACAGAAAAAGAGAAGCACAGACTTTCCAGGCATAAGGTTGGAAGGTTCAATCTTGTCATCAAGTCCAATTTCCTATAATCATAGGTAATATTGCARAAGACTCCTAGACTACCGGAGTCCCTGCTTGCTGTAGCCACAAAGCACTCCCCAGCATCCTGGACCAAACTCTGCCCTTACAGTAAATGATCAGACTAGCTGTCAAGATGGAAAACAGTCTCTTAATTTCAGTAATACAGAGCAATCTGCATCGCTTTCTTCCATGGCTCGTATGTAATGTAGCTGAAATACTCTCTGCTACACTATTGTATGATTTTTTTAGGGACGGGCATTTCCAAAAGGCTGCTGTGTCAGAGGGAAGGAACCGTTTGTATCTTTGTCATCTCTGGACACCACATATTCCTAAGAGAAGAGCGGTAAAGCATTCTTTGTGTTTCTTCCAGCTCCTCTCCTAGCAGCAGGATGTATAGACCGAGAAAGCACCCTCATTTACAACCTTGCAGCAAAGCCCGACTTATTTGGTTCAGCATGGTTATTAAAAAATTTCTGGTGATTTAGGGCCTAATCCTTTACTTCCTACTACACTGAAATTGGATATAGTTACAATATCATGTAAATGAATAAGCTTTTGTCCTCCTAGTAATTTCTTGTTTCTTCCTACAACTGTATCTCTTAACAACCACTACCTGGTTTTCCTATTACATATTCTATAGTTGCTGGGATACATGCCATTCATAAGTCTCCTGAAACAAACTCTTTTTTTGGCATTGATGAAGCTTAATGTGGGCCAATTGTACTTGCCTTTTTCCAAGTATTTGCTTGGGTTGAATCGCTAAGATACCACGGCTACGCGCCCTCTTCTCTGCTTTTGCACTGGAACAGAATGCAAACAGCTCTTTGAATATTGCTGCTTTTCCACTAATATTATCTATATTTCATTTTTTTCTTTAAAAATAAAAGTTTTCCTCAGCAACCCAGCTGCTATTCGAATTAAGCTATACGCAAATCATGCTTGGAAAGGGAATATAAGTGAAAATTTATTTTGACATCTGTTTAAATTTTCTTAGATTTTGTTTGCAGCTAAAAGCATTTTAGAAGTCTGTCAAAAAMAAAACAAAACAAAACAAAACAAACAAAACCAAACAAAACCAAAAACAAACAAACAAACAAAAAAAACCAACACCACCAAAACACCAACAACAACCAAAAAACAAATCCTCCTCCTTTAAGTGTCTGTGTTTCTGAGGAAAAGCAACATAATTTAAAGAGGATTTATGAACTGTGACCACCATGTGTTTGACTGGTGTTTGGAAGCTATAAAGTATATTTGTAAATGCTATCTACCTGTTGTCAAGTTAGGATCACTTCATCCTTACAAAGCAAATTGTTTCTAGCACTGTGTCCTTACTCTTTCTACCTATCTGTGTGATGAGTGTGCTGTTTTGGGGAGGGTACCCTCTTTAATATGTACTTATAAAGTACCTATGACAGTCTGGTACTGATTTCTGAGTGGTCCACAAAATGCTAGTGCATATATTGTGTATGCGTTGTCCAGCACAAGAGCTTAGTTCCCTGCTGGAAGTGGCTAGATAATTTTATATTACTAATAAATAATAATAATATGGGATTGAAGGACTTCTCTTGGTCATCTACATAGAACATGCAGTACCTAATCACCCATAAACGTTTGTCATTTTTAAAGGTATGTATAACATTATCTAGAGATTACATATATCAGAGAATGGGAGGAGAAAGAGAAGTCAAAATCCAAAAGTCTTAATTATTCCCAGTTCTATTAAAATCTCCCTGGCAAACCCAGATTCATCCCTGTCTTCCAGTAGTCCTTGTAAGATCTTTGCAGTTCCATCAGCAGCTACAGAAATTAACTTTACTATAACATTTGTAATTTTCTCCAAATTGTTTTGTTACTACTGTAACTGAATAAATGCAAATGTAAAAATGCAAATATTTAATGGTAGCCCATGACTGCAAATATACTGGTAATTTTGTTTTAGAAATAGATTTTGTTTTAACTTTCCTGCAACTTTCATAGCACGTTTCCCTCTTCAGTCTCACATGACGCATTCCAGCATAAAAGTCCTTCAGAACTGGAGAGTTTTCACTTTTCTTGTTTGTCAGGTTTGATTCTATTGTGTCAATAAAGACAATGTTGTCTGATGTTGTTCCATGACAACAAACTCTTGCAAAAAATATTATCTCAAACCATGTGGTAATTAACATATACCATGCAGTATCTGTGAGATTGCTTACAGCATATTTTTACCTCTTTATAGTTCTGCATATAGGAGGCTTTGTGGCAGATAGAAGGAGGTAACTTTGCAGCCGTTCGTGGGAAGTGAGCAGCAGCTTAAGGGGAACATGATTCCATTTGCTTCAGTAATGCCACCTGGGTGAGCTAGGGGAGGAGTAGCCGAAAGCATGTTAGAAAAATTGCATCTGAGAACTGAGATTTCCATTTTGAGTCACTTTACAAAGGATCTGAACATCATGGTGGAAAATGTGATCCTTAGCAACTATTAGAAGATATTTTCAAGCAATATATACAAAGTATTTTGCACCAAAAACATCTTTTATGTATTAGCTGACAACGGCAAATATTGTTTTTGTTTTTCATTTAGCTATCTCTGAATTTTAACTAAGGCAGAGATCAAAACACAGGTGAGTACTCCATAACTCTAGCAAAACAGCACTTTATAATAATCAAGTTCACTTCTTGTATAAAGACATTTTGGTTCCCATAATTCATGCATCTCTCCATAGAAAATAACAGGAACTTGAAGAGAGATGTGTTAGAATGGGACAGAGGATTTTTATCTAATGTGTTTTGTGGCTTGACTTATTGTTTGTGTAATATCACAGACATTTTTAGGTTTTGTCTTCTGGGAAAAAGCTATGTAAGTTTGTTCAGTGCAAAAGTTCAATGAACATTAGTATGCAAGAACAAATTCGAATTACACAGAAGCTACCCTTCAGTATCTTCACTTGTTTAACATGGTTTTCGATTATGAAAATATCTGYATTTGCTCAAAGTATCATTTTAGCTAAAATTATATTTCTTCTTTTTCCCCCCAACAAGACCACCAGCATTTTGTCACTAAGGCAAAGGACATCATGGCATTCTATAACACAACATAACGGTATAGTACACATCAGTGACACCATATTGACTCCCTTGACATACCGTTATAGTATTATTTATACTTATTTTCACCTGGGAAAACCACTCAACTCACATAAAGGACTCCCAATAGACAAAGTGACAGTAAACCTGTAAAAACTAAATATACTAGAAACCTGAACATGATATTTTAAATAATAAGCTAGCTCATTTGTAACTTACATCAGTCAGAAGTGGTTTTAATCACCAAGGAATGTAAAAGGGCATAGAGTACTGTGAATCCCTCCACTTTAACTCTCTGGTTTTTCCCCTGGTTGGGCAGGGAACGTACTTCAGCAAATGGCTAAGTGGATTTGTCTGAAAGGTCTGAAAGATTATGGAAGTGCTGTAACTACAACTATCGTGCTAACTTGGATAAGAGATTCTTTGGCTATGAATATCATGTCTTTGAGTGAGCTCCAGAGAGGAAAGAATAACAGGCCAGAGAAGATACTGCATACCTGAAAAAGTAGGAAGAAGAGTTAAAGCTGGGCATCCATGATGGGATACACAGTTTCCAGGATTTTCACCATTTTATTTAGATTACATTTGACTCTTGATTTATGGAGCCTTGGGCAGATATTGGAATATCAGCTAAAAGTACTTCACAGAAAGCCCAGAAGCTGAGGAAATCAAACCTTGGATTGCAGGACTTGAACACAATATGTGAATAGCAAATAACACTGCAATGACCAAAGGGGCTAAAGACTTGATTCTGGCTGAGCAGTCTGGCCTTAATACAGCAAGGCACTTAAACTCATGCTTACCTTTAAGCATGCGAAGTAGTCCCATCAAGTTTAAGCAGTCACATGCTTGAATGCTTTGCTGGTTTGAGGCCAGAGTGCTCTGAACCTTGCAGGATTAAGCCCTAAACCAACGGCTTCTGTGTCAAAACTTCAATTTATTTCTAAAGGCTCTCATCAATTCTTGCAATTCTCTATGCAATTGGATTGGGGGGGAATCTGCTTGAAGTAAGAATGAGTAAGAATTTGTAGGATTGAGCTGTCCAAGGAGAAGCAGCACAATGTTTGTATATAAAAACAATGCTGCATAACCAGCAATGGTTACAATTTTTCTTCAAAAGGTTCCTGCTGTCACAATGTAGGCTTCGTTATTCACAACTGTAATGAAAACATTAAGGAGAATTCATATTAAAAAAAAAAAAAAGACATGAGGGGGTTTCTTCTGTTTTTTTGCCAGACTGAACATATATACTATTATTTTTCTTACTCTTTCGGCTCTTACGACCTTGATTTTAATCTGTTCATTTATTTTGCCATTGAATCAAAGGGAAGCTAGATCATATTCCATGTTGGAATATGATAGTCAGCAGTGCTATCTATTTATGATGACTCTTTGATAAGCTTTGATCACACTGGCCAAGTTTCACTGTTGATTTCAAGAGGGTTAGGATTTCCATACAAGGTTCATTCTGTAGCTTTCTAAAATCAGAGCACAGCATATGCGTGGAATACCTAGCTAAATCCTTTAGGAGGTTCCATTTGCAGTCTCTTCACTGTGTCTACAATTTTATTTACCTAGAGTAAGCTGGTTTTGCCTCTTAACGTGTCTCTGTTCTTTCTCTAAGGGGTCAATGTGACTTAATAGGGGAGCTTCAGCCCAATGAAATCAGCAAACGCCATTATCTGAAATCCCTGCAGTACTTCCTGATCTTCTCATGCAGAATAAATGAAGTCGCTTTGTCTTAACAACAGTATGTCAATATTAACAAACATGTAGCAGAGGAGGAAAAGATGCCAAGGCAAGCCACCCCTAGACATGAGAAGCAGAATTCTACCTTTGAGAGCTGGGACTGATCTTTAATGAGATGTCCTCACAAAATGTACTTATGCCAGGATTATGGCCCACACAGAGTGATGTATGGTCTTTAAAAATCCGCCAGCCATCTACACTCCTGAGCATTACTGAGACCCTATAGAATACAATTTCCTGGCATATTTTCATGATATTAATACCATGGAGTCAGTATCTCTGAAAATAAGTATTGTGGGCCTCTTTTCCCATAAAAACAGTCAAGATGATTTAACTATGTTCAAAGTTCTGCAGAGGACAAGGAAGACATAAAAGTCATGCATGGTCCATTTCCTGAACTTTGGAGCAGAAGAGAGACTTTAAATTCAGACAGATAAAAATGCTCCCAGTTCCTCTTTTAAATCTCAGTTTATTCCATAGATTCTGCTAGGTGAGTTTGGATTTGCATTGGCATAATTAAAAACAGAGTATAGAATATAGGTGAAAGGAGGCAAAAAGGAATATGAAAGATGATTCTTAAACATCTTTTAATAGGCTTCTAATGGAAGGGACTTTGGCTGAACCTTAGAAATATTATAAGCACATTCTGTCACAGGAGTATAGCTCTAATATGGCAAAGACTTTGATTCTGGAAGTTATAAATCATTGTAGTCCTTCAGCTCCTGTTTATGTGTCTAGTCTTTACACAGTGTGTGGAGATTTTCATCTGTTTGGATTGCTCAAACAGGGGGGTGCCTCAGGTACTAGATCTACATTCATACATTTGTGAGAGAATTCTTACAGCTGTAAGAGTCAACTGCCATTTGTTTCTCTGTAATAACAGAGATAAGTATCGGTAGTAAACAGGGGTTTAGTTCAGTATCAAAATGTGAAGAGACTCTTCATTTTCAGCAGGGTGAATGACAGTATTAATTCAATTAAAAGAACATTGTGAACAGCTATTGACAATTTTCCCTCTCTATTAAATATGCTTGAGTGGTAAACCAGATTCTGCTCTTAAACCAGATTTATACCTGAATAACTCCATTGACATCCATGACATTACTCCTAATTTGAATCAGAGCCAACAAGATCAAATAAAGATTAAAAGGTTTCTTACTAGCAGTTTTATCCTGTATTTGGTGAGCTTATTATTTTATTATGGCTCTATTACAGTAAGCTTGTTGCCTGTTTTATTTTTGGTTTGTGTGTTACAGAGCTAGGGCTGCCTTCTGTTTATCTCCGAATAACACCACCACTGCCCAAGTCCACATACAGACTTGCTCCTGAAAGCAAATTTGCCAGATAAAGTATTGCCATTGGAGGTCAGAACAAATGCTGCAGATTCATTATTCTGCAAAGTATACGTGGTAAGAGATTACCTCATAGCCTGTGTTTGTACAGTACTTAGTATACTAGCTCTGTATGCACAAATGGGGGTCATAAAATTTATCATAGTCTCCRTAATGACTGCTAATTTTCTAAGGAAAAAATTACTTGAATAAGAAAAGCACACATTTCCTAGATTGTAGTAGGGCTCTTGAAATCTCCAAACATGCTGAATTTTGAATCAGGGCAAAAGCTAGGTTTCCCATGAAACATATTTTGAAAGAAATCTATTTCATGTCAATGTTATGCAAAATGTTTCTTCCTTTTTTTACAAAAGTAGTCACCAGCCTTTATTTTCCCCTCAGAAATTTTTATCAAAATGTATACGAACCTGGAGGAGAGCAAGTTTGGCAAGCGTAGGTTTGCCTAATAAAAACTTTTCTGGTGGTTCAAAAGCTCAGGCAGTTTGAATGCTATATGTACAGAACAATCTGAAGAGGATGTTTAGATATTCCTGGTGATAGTCAAGTGGCTGAAATGGGGTAACATCATTTATTTCATAATGAATGACTGCAAGTTTGCATGAGTTTAACTAAAAGGGCAGCTTATATTCTGGTAGTTCTATCCCAAAGGCCCATGTGTTTTTGTAATGCCATTATTTTTGTCAGATTATTTTCTGCTTTGATGAAATGAATGATTACTTTCTAAAGTTCATTGAGGAAAATATGTGTTTTTCTTTCCCAGTTAAATGTATTATACTATTTTCCTCAGGCCAGGCACCTCCTTTTAATCACATTTTAGAGACAACTGTATTTAAACCAGACCATCCATGCTGATGTTATGCCAACAGATATGTAAAGAAGCTCATCTGATTATCCTACTCTGATTATCACAATAAGGTATTACAGGCTACATAGTGTCTTTCTGTTTTTCTAGGCAGTATAAGGAATGGAGCAAAAATATCCATGAGTTAAACAGAACTCCCCAATTACAAATTTTGTTGGGAGAGAAAAAAACAGAAAGCTGTAATTTGATGCCTTTTGAGAACTACATACAGTCAGGTCTGGGAACTGTTTGAGAAGGAAACAGCTGGAAGAGAAAAGAAAATGCAACCAAACTTCTCCGAGGGGATACAGTTCTTCAGCTGCCTGAGGAACCCAGATAGTGATAGTTGGTAGACTAGGCAAAATCTTGACAGAATGAGTCAAGGGTCTTAGTTATACAAATGAGAGGGGAAGAATGAAATTGTGAAAATAACTACACTTTTTTTCCTAGATGACAAAATAGAAAAGTTACTGTTTCCATTGAAACACAGACCCCTACTGTGTTTGGTATAATGTGCTTGTATTAGCTTACCTGAATCTTTCAAAAATGCAATGCAGTTTTGTTCAGCATTTGTGTAGCAGCCAAAAATTATTTTGAATTTTCTATTCCTAGCATGCATAGCACTTCACTGAATAGAATAATCCTAAGAGGTATCACTGAAATAAATCAAGTACTTTTGATTTAATGCTAAAGTTCAAAATCATCTAGTTCCAGTCTCTACTTCTAGATATCATTGCCATCCATTCAAGTGAAGCAATATGATTTAGAGATGATACTGCCACCTTCTCAGTACATCATCTGATTCAGAACAGGTCCTTGAGGTCACAGTGCTGTTGGTGTTGCATTTTCACTGATGTCTAATCTAATAGAAAGATCCATCCTACCATGTTTTTCTTATTGGAGCTGCAGCTAGTGCATGCACCCAGTGTCATATTCTTGATAGAGACTCATGGATCTACAAGACTATTCTAAATTAAAATCCACTTGTACATCTCCCCAGGACCATGAGAAAAGAAACAAAAATCCATGTAAAGTGGGATGATTTAAAAAAAAAAAAAAAAAAAAAANAAAAAAAAAAAAAAAAAAAAGCTGATCCACCAGATCTGCACTCGGCAGCAAAAGTGCATGTTGACCTTAAGTCTATGACACATGGCATCAATTTTACATTGGTATAAAAGAAGTCAGAATCAGGTCCCATTGTATATAACAGTGACATAGATTCATTTATTCAAGTTAAAGTTGGGTCTCCTCTAAAATTGTCACAGGGCCAAACTGAATAAGGAGGAGCCTGGGGAGATATTTATTTGATAGGATGTCAAAGTATAAATTAATCACCATTGACTCTGATACCAGAATCGGAGAGGAACAAGCAGCTCCTTTTTCTTCTCTACCACCCGCCCCCGAGGCAGGAGCATTCTAATCCGTTGTCTGCAATAAGGCGAGATCAGGCTTTGCACATAGTTAACTTGATGATGTTTTGGTTGTCTAAAGGAAATAGCTTGTTTTGGAAACAGCCTCCAAGAGGCTATTAGCATTTTTAATTACATAGATTCTGTTTAATGCCACCCTATTTCCACTTTCCATTCTTCTCATCCTCTTTATTCCCTTGCGTGGAAATAGCATCTCCTTCCACTCAGATGCCTTGTTTGTGCGTTGTTAACTCTCCTACTACTGCCCAGAATTAGTCTCTGTCCTTGCTCTAAATGTCTTTTAGTTTCTGTCAGGTTTTGTTATACAAATACATCTCTGTGCAGCGCTTTCATCAAAATGGTCTCAAAACTCAGCCATGTACATATAGATGCGCTCATTTTCACTTTTTTCACCATTGTCATCTGCTGTCCAACTAACATGTTCTCTCAGGAATGAAAATAAAACTCCTGGTTCACTTGTTTTATACTAAACTTTTGGGCGTGCTGTTTGTCGTGGTTCTCCACTTCCTAATTCTGTGTAGGCTGCCATTAATGTCCTGTCATTGTGATACCTCATTAGAATTCATTTTTTCAAGCATCGCAATGGTGTTGGAAACCAGAAAACAAGGAAGAGTAATTCAGCCAATATGGTTGATAAAGCTACATTATTGATGTCACTGACAACTTACTGACTCAATCTAAGAAAAAGGGCAAAAGATTAGGAAAAAAATGGTATGGACTTTCATTTATCTTCTCAGCTCTCTTCACGTCAGTGGGTATCTCTGAGACATTTGCTGTTGTGTAGGCATTTATGAAGAGGGATATAGGCTTGCCAGGCTGGTGAAGAGGGCTTTAAACTAAAGTTGCCAGGGGGCGGGAACCTCAATCCATCCTACTCCTACCAGTTTGATGCCAGTRCCAGCAATAGATGCCCAGAGCCTGGAGAAGGATCACAGGTCAGCAGGAGAGCGCCTGAAGAGCAGCACAAAGGAACCCCAGCCAGTAAGACAGCTTCATCGGGGGCCCAACTTAAATGCCTCTACGCAAACGCACGTAGCATGGGGAATAAACAAGAGGAGTTAGAGACRTGCGCACGCCTGCAGGGCTGCGATCTTATTGGCATCACGGAGAYGTGGTGGGCTGGCTCCTATGACTGGAGTGTTGGGATGGAAGGATACAGGCTCTTTAGGAAGGACAGGCAGGGGAGGTGAGGAGGGGGTGTCATCCTCTATGTCAATRACCAACTGGAGTGCATGGAGCTCCGCCTGGGGATGGATGAGGAGCCGACCAAGAGCTTATGGGGCAGGATTAAAGGGAGGGCAGGGAGAGGTGACATTACGGTGGGGGTCTGCTACAGGCCACCCGACCAGGAAGACCGAGCGGATGAGGCCCTCTATAGACAGATAGGAGCAGCCTCACGCTCACAAGCCCTGGTCCTCATGGGGGACTTCARCCACCCCGATATCTGTTGGAGGGACAACACGACAGGGCATAAGCAATCCAAGAGGTTCCTGGAATGCCTCGATGATAACTTCCTTCTCCAAGTGGTAGAGCAGCCAATGAGGAGAGGTGCTATGCTGGACCTTGTTCTCACCAACAAGGAGGGGCTGGTGGGGAATGCGAAGCTCAAGGGCAGCCTTGGCTGCAGTGACCATGAAATGGTGGAGTTCAAGATCCTTAGGGCACTGAGGAAGGCGCGCAGCAAGCTCACAACCCTGGCCTTCAGGAGAGCAGACTTTGGTCTGCTGTTACCCGGGTTACATTACTGTTACCCCGTTACCCAGGATACGGAGAAGGCGGAGGTACTCAATGACTTTTTTGCCTCGGTCTTCACCGGCAAGTGCTCGAGCCTCACCGCCCAAGCCACAGAAGGCAAAGGCGGGGACTGGGAGAATGAAGAGCCGCCCACTGTAGGAGAAGATCAGGTTCGAGACCACCTAAGGCACCTGAAGGTGCACAAGCCCATGGGACCCGATGAGATCCATCCGCGGGTCCTGAGGGAACTGGTGGATGAAGCTGCTGAGCCACTATCCATCATATTTGAGAAGTCGTGGCAGTCTGGTGAAGTTCCCACTGACTGGAAAAGGGGAAACATAACCCCCATTTTTAAAAAGGGGAAAAAGGAAGATCCAGGGAACTACAGGCCAGTCAGTCTCACCTCTGTGCCTGGGAAGATCGTGGAACAGATCCTCCTGGAAGCTATGCTAAGGCACATGGAGGACAGGGAGGTGATTCGAGACAGCCAGCATGGCTTCACCAAGGGCAAGTCCTGCCTGACCAACCTAGTGGCCTTCTACGATGGACTGACTACATCAGTGGACATGGGAAGGGCTACAGATGTTGTCTATCTGGACCTCTGTAAGGCCTTTGACATGGTCCCCCACAACATCCTTCTCTCTAAACTGGYGAGGTATGGATTTGATGGGTAGACTGTCCAGTGGATGAGGAATTGGTTGGCTGGTCGCATCCAGAGGGTGGTGGTCAACGGCTCCGTGTCCAGATGGAGATCGGTGACGAGTGGTGTCCCGCAGGGGTCCGTACTGGGACCAGTACTGTTTAGTATCTTCATCAATGACATAGACAGTGGGATCGAGTGCACCCTCAGCAAGTTTGCAGATGACACCAAGTTGAGCGGTGTGGTCAACATGCCTGAGGGACAGGATGCCATCCAGAGGGACCTGGACAAGCTTGAGAAGTGAGCCCATGTGAAGCTCATGAGGTTCAACAAGGCCAAGTGCAAGGTCCTGCACCTGGGTCAGGGCAACCCCYGGTATCAATACAGGCTGGGGGATGAAGGGATTGAGAGCAGCCCTGCCGAGAAGGACTTGGGGGTACTGGTGGATGAAAAGCTGAACACGAGCCAGCAATGTGCACTCACAGCCCGGAAGGCCAACCGTATCCTGGGCTGCATCCAAAGAAGTGTGGCCAGCAGGTYGAGGGAGGTGATTCTGCCCCTCTGCTCTGCTCTGGTGAGACCCCACCTGGAGTACTGCGTCCAGCTCTGGAGCCCTCAGCACAAGAAAGACATGGACCTGTTGGAGCGGGTCCAGAGGAGGGCCACAAAAATGATCAGGGCGATGGAATGCCTCTCCTATGAAGAAAGGCTGAGAGAGTTGGGGTTATTCAGCCTGGAGAAGAGAAGGCTTTGGGGAGACCTTATTGCAGCCTATCAGTACTTAAAGGGGGCTTATAAGAAAGATGGGGACAAACTTTTTAGCAGGGCCTGTWGYGACAGGACAAGGGGGAATGGTTGTAAACTGAAAGAGGGTAGATTTAGACTAGATATAAGGAAGACATTTTTTATGCTGAGGGTGGTCAAACACTGGCACAGGTTGCCCAGAGAGGTGGTAGATGCCCCATCCCTGGACACATTCAAGGTCAGGTTGGACGGGGCTCTGAGCAACCTGATCTAGTTGAAGATGTCCCTGCCCATGGCAGGGGGGTTGGACTAGATGACCTTTTAAGGTCCTTTCCAACCCAAAGTATTCTATGATTCTATATACCAAATGCTTCTGTAACTGGTAGGGAGGGAGTTAGAATACCACAGGGCACATGTAGCCATGATGGGAATGGAGTGGGCAGCTATGCTGTTGTGAACATGTCACATAATAGCAGAGTTTCTCTTCCTCTCCATTTCTTCTCCAGGCACATTCCTTTCCAACAGGTCAGTGGTGGATTACTTGCAGTGCATCTGAAAGAAGCACATGCTTCCTGGTTGCTCTGTAGAGCTTTATTTTCTCCTCTGCTTTGAGAGACCATATTCAATTGAATTTGGATCGTCACAGAAGCCATGTTCCCAAAATACCACTGATAGAGGGAGTTAGTTCTGAATAATAGGSAGAGATTGAAAAACAAGCAAACAAACAAAACCACCAAAAAAATCCCCAACCAAACAAAAAAAAGCACTGTTGTTATCCTGTCTCTGTTGTGATAAATCTTTAGTTGCATTAGTCGGTTATTGGAAATCAAAATAGTTGGTTGTTTCCCCAGTGTTTAAGGTGTCAGCTACTGATGAAGGGCATTTTAGGGAAGCTGGCTAATAAAAGAACTGAAAACAGATCAAAGTGGTTAGATATCAAGAGACAGAAAACATGTGTGACTAGTGATGTTAAGAACTGGGACACAGGTTCTTAGAAGTCTCTAAGCATTTAGAAACTGTTGTCATCCTTGGGAATTAGCAGTCTAAATACCCAAACTCTTAATTCCATGATGAAGGAGTTCTATGAACATTTTGGGGGATTATTTTTCTCAGGATAAATTTTTTCTTATTGTGGGATGATCCTATTCTCAAAGTTTTCTACAAAAGTGCTTGCGCTTCTCATGCTTTCAGTTCACCGGCCACATCAACAGAAGCTGTGAGAGGTATCAAACTGGGTAAATAGGCAGATTCAACTTAAACTACCTTTTCTGTGAGCAACCCTGTCAGACTTCCCTTGCCAGCCATTCCACAGAAGTACACCCCAGTGGCACTGTGAGCTTGTGTGTTAATAATAGTCAAAGGAGGAGCGTTTGTTAGTGCCATAACTGGAAACAGATGTTAGCTGCAGACAGACACCAAAGAAAATGAGCAAGAAGAACTGCTCTGCAAGCTGATAATTTGAAGACTTAGTTTGCTATAGGCATTCATCTGTGCATTGGTGGTGATCGTTGATTCTGGTCCAATGTTTTATTTGATTCCTGATAATGCAAGGAGAATACATCGGCATCTGAAAGTGCTTCCAAGCAATCTTCCAGATGTGGAAATAAATTACAATTTAAATGGCCTGTTTTGATGCTGCACAAAGCACCTCAAGCCATCCTACATTTCATAAAGACTTTATTCATCCTGAGTTTGACAATGGAGGCAACATGAGTAAGAAAAAGAAAGGGAGGCAACTCCATGAAATATTGAGGAATTAGATACCTATAGTCACATCTAAAAGAAAACACGTAAATGAGTGCCAGCCTTCAGGAGTCTATTGTTTACAGTGTGTGCCTTATATTTAAAAGGTTCATTTAGATGCAGCAATGGGCCTGTTTTCTGGGTCTGTCTCAAGATGGCAGAGTAAGAGTAATTACTCACTTCAAGAAAACAAATGCTATGCAAGAAGATTTCTAGAAGCAAAGGACAAGAATAATAGAAACAGCAGTTTGCCAGGATAAAAACAAACTTGTTCATCTGTATCTAATAAGATTGGTTTAAAATGATACTGTTTCAAATTATAAAGAACTCAAGTGAATATGTGCATACATCTGTTTTCTTTAAGGGGAAATTTGTGATTTAAAATATTCAAAATGCATTCCAAATCTGGCTCCCAGGAGTCACTGGCACAACTCACAAAGCATTAGGAAATAGTAATGGGCAGAACTTGGAAGGCTTTCAGTTTGGTTTCAGTCCAGATAAGCCTGCAAAAGTCTGGAGGCTTGCAGTTGGTGCTGTTAAAAAGTTTGCATTTGTGAAAGCTCTGATTCAGCAAAACACTGTATTCAGCAAAGTACTTCAAGTTAAGCACAATTTTAATTATTTTGCTGAAAAGGAATAGGCTTAATCAGGTGTTTAAGGGTTTTTCTCCACCCCTGCTGAAGTTACTATGCAATGCAATCTGAAATATCTCCATTTCCCCCTCATCTATATCAGGAAAGATATGTAGTTGAATAAAATATATGGATTTTGTTCATTTTATTTTGAGGAAAAAAAAAATTGCATTCAGGATTGAATTTTGAAGGCAACTTGTACAATGATGATGCTCTGCAGTATTGTAAGGGACCCATCAAATATCATTGGATTGAAGGATCTAAGCCAGTGTTTTCTCCTTCATTTGGTATGACTTTTATTTTTATTGAAGTATTTCATCCATCTCTGCTCAAATCTGCCTTCTGCACGATGCAGTTTTAGTGTAATGAATCAGGGAGCTCTTCGTTGTTGTTGTCGTCAGTCTTTTTAAAGAAATCTGGTGGTAACAGTGGTTCAAATATATTTGAAAAGGTGATAAAATTGTGCCCCTAGGTATCCTACATTTCTAAACTCAGGAATAGAATTGTCAGTAAAATCACTGGGATATTTTTTTGGCTGTAACTAAGAGTTGAATTTTCCTTCTTTCCTATGTTTTTAATGTTGGGTAGCTTTATTTAACCTTGAGACTTCAACTTGCTCTTTCAGATCTTGCGCGCTTTTTTTTTTTTTTGTCCTTCTGATTAATGTTTTCAAAAATAAGTCATGTGACATTTGTGTCATAACAATTATGTCTTCTCATTTGTCATCTGTCGTGGTTTAACCCCAGCCAGCAACTAAGCACCACACAGCCACTCGCTCACTCCCCCTTTGGTGGGATGGGGGAGAGAATCGGAAGGGTAAGAGTGAGAAAACTCGTGGGTTGAGATAAAGACAGTTTAATAGGTAAAGCAAAAGCCGTGCACACAAGCGAAACAAAACAAGGAATTAATTCACTGCTTCCCATGGGCAGGCAGGTGTTCRGCCATCTCCAGGAAAGCAGGGCTCCGTCACACGTAATGGTTACTTGGGAAGACAAATGCTATCACTCCGAACATCCCCCCCTTCCTTCTTCTTCCCCCAGCTTTATATGCTGAGCATGACGTCATATGGTATGGGATATCCCTTTGGTCAGTTGGGATCAGCTGTCCCGGCTGTGTCCCCTCCCAGCTTCTTGTGCACCCCCAGCCTACTCRCTGGTGGGGTGGGGTGAGAAGCAGAAAAGGCCTTGACTCTGTGTAAGCACTGCTCAGCAGTAACTAAAATGTCCCTGTATTATCAACACTGTTTTCAGCACAAATCCAAAACATAGCCCCATACTAGCTACCATGAAGAAAATGAACTCTACCCCAGCCCAATCCAGCACACCATCTCGGTATAAAAATGTTGCTGCATCTGGGTGAAATTTAGCACAATAAGCAAGTAATTTCTAAAGCCTTCAAAGTGACTCAGTTCCTGACTTAGAGAGCACAAAGTATTTTCAGCATTTGTGCCAGCATAGTTTTTAAAAAACTTTATTAATAGTCAGGGGTATCTCTCTCTTGAGGAGTCAATGTATTTTTGTCATAAAATAAATATGTATTCATCATCCTTCCTTTAATAGTAAATCTTTCAATCGGATTGTTTATTGAGTATCAGTACCTATGATTTTCTTTCTGAGACTAAAGTATGGCTATTAATGTAATGCATTTATTAAAATGTTTAAATATTTAAGATATTCTTCATCAGCATAAAACTACCATTTTAATTCAGGTGCATCATTAGAAGAAAAATACTTCATGATACTGGAAAATACCATATGCCCATAGGAACAATGTCTGCTTAATTACTAAAGAATAATCTCCATCTGGTAGATCTGTCTTCCCAGTTCATTCTAAAATAAGTCTCCAGATAATCTCTGAAACAGTCTCCTTAAACACACTAAGGTTTCTATGGTTATTAGTAGTAATTGTGTTGCACAACCAGGGGAATTTTATTTAGCATGGTGGAGGAAGCAATGTCGTTATTAGTTGATTAGTATGAACAATCTTTGACAATATGTAGTACCAGCTATGGTTTCAACCATACCTCATTATTCTGATTGCAGTTTGATTTGCAATGTTAAGAGGCAACAGGAAAAAGCAATCATCCAAATCTACCTCTGTCAGCTGAGAACAATGGGAGGGAGTGTGTGCGCTTCACGGTATTCTAGAAATTTCCTTCCCACAAGAAAATAAAACCCACTAATTGACAAATGACTGACACAGTTTAGTAATTAGCACGCATGCTGCGATGTTTCTAACACACCTTATTGTATGTGTGCTTTGCTGTGTCGGGAATTGATAACAAGATTAGAAGTGTATATTGTTGTATATGTTGTATTCTCCTGAAGTATATATTATTTAAAGCAAAGGTGATGGATCTCAAGATGTTACAAATCATTCATTCTTTGATTTGGATTTAGCATTAAATTAAAGCTAAAATCCTTTGGGCCAAGCTCAGCGCTCCACGTGGGAATGTGGGTGGCATAAACCCCGTTAGCACCAACCTTTGTCTTGTGGTCACGGGGAGGAGACTTTCTCCCTGTGTCTTAGGGCACAGCAGTGACAGTAACGATAGGAATCTGTAGGGCGCTGTGCAAATGGAAGGTATTTTAGTTTGCTGATATTCCTACTAGTACATTCTCAGGAGTGATTCGCAGGTTATCATCTCTATTAGTAGGACATGATAAAAAAGCTACTTGTATCTCCTCTGTGGAGGGAAACTGTCTTGCAGAAAGAATGGGCCCAGGCTTTTGGCGACTCCAGCGTGTGGTTCCTGCAGAAGGGTCAGCAGCTCCTGGCGGTGCTCCTGTGAGTGAGCTCACCTGCCCACGCCGGTGAGGTTATGCAAACGCACATGCATGTTGTCCAACTGCGGTTTCTTGGCTCTTTGGGACAAGGCTTTAATCCTGTGACATCGATATGTTTGACGTAGTCACACTGTGCGGCACCAGTATATTTCACCGTGGCGTTTGAAAAAAGAAGTGTAACAGTTTACGTTGGATGCTTATAGGTGTACTTAGGTGTAAGCCCATGGGGCAGGGAGATCTATGTTTTTCTCGGTTCATTATAGGCAATGCTTCTCACAGTAGCTTTCCCGTTAGAAGTCCCCTGGGCTGTAGGGGATGTAAACTGACCTGTTTAGAACTCAGTGCTCTAAAAGCTGTTCTGAGGTTTTATTTTAACCAGGATGACATTTTTGCAAAATGAAAATTCTCAAAAGTCATGCTAATTTTAGGACTAATTTAGTGATTAATAAATGCCTCCAATGCTTGTCTTTCCCTCTTCAAAGAGCACTGATTTAAATGCTGTTTAATACTTGTTTAATGTGTTTGCCATCATTTAAACCAGTAATTAGAGCACGTGGTACAATCAGTAGCCAAGCAATTGACTCTTTATTAGTAATCTTGGGGGAAAAGGGGAATGAGGACAAGGTGCTTGTATTACTGTCTGTACTAATTTGGACTTAGGAAAATTAGCATCTCTTCAACCTATACATATTGGCAGGAGCTACAACTGAGCTGGGAAAGAGAGTGGTAGCTTAGCATGAGAAGAGATTCAGGATCTTTGTCTTCCACTAAGGACAAGGAGACTGTTAAAAGACATAATGTTAAAATGATAAAGCATGCCTCTCAACTTTGAAAATTGTTTACTGGGGTAAATTCCCCTCTCTGTTTTGTAGCAGGAATGTCAAGGGACTCCGTTAAATTAAACAGACTCACTCTGCCCTGAGCTGCCAAAATAAGCAACAGCATCTTTTGGACACATCTCTAAATCGGGTAGACCAAAGGCCCTCTTCTCACAAGCGTCTCCTGGATTCGTAGGACACCTGTAGGCTGGGGCTGCACTTTCAACATAACTACAGAAGGTTCTCGCACTGGAATTGGACTGTCGGTAGTAAGAGCTACAAATACAAGGATTTAGACAATCAACTGAGTCAAGTTAGTTATTCTTTCTTTGAATTCTATTGATTAGAAGGTACTTGGGATAATGAAAGATATTCAAGTGTACACAGCGTGCTTACGACAATGGCATCCTGGTTCAGTGAGTCYTAGCCAACAATGCAAAATAAACGCTTATTAATTTGACTGCTATTCCATTAATAAAATAAGTTGCACAAGGGGGCATCTTTAGAATTTAAAGAAAAAAATGGGAAGAACTGTTTTGTTTAATTTGCTTCATATGGTGCAGAAGACCATCAAAGCTGTTGCAAGCAGCTGCCTGCCAATAGGCCTGAGTTGCATGCTGAGAGGCCAGGGTTTCTCTGAAAGCAGCATGCACTCTGTCACCTCTGATGTCAAGCCAAACTGGATCCTGGCTGAAAACTGATGGTGGTTTTGCATATCCATTGTTGTTATAGGACTGTGATGAGTAGAGGAGAAGGAAAGGAGCCTAAGTATCTGTTCCTGGCAGTCAGTGACTTATTCTAGAAGCATGAAGAGTCTTCCTCCCAACCCCCCCCTCCCCTCTGGACTGTTTTCTCCAGCTTCAGGGTTGTTAGATGATCTTTCTGTCAATGGGACACTGTGTGACTGCTTTAGTTTATATTAATAAAGTGGTTTGAGTTCCACTGACAAACTTTGTACAATAAACCAGGCCTCATAATCATTTGGAGTTATTTTTATACTGTGAAAAGTTTTTAAGAGTAGCATTTCTGACTGGCTGACAGTGACATTATACCCATATCAAGTGTTCCCTGCTTCTTGTATTTATGATTATAAATTCTGGTTTAGAAGAAGATATCGCACTCTGTGCATTTCTACAGGATTACTGCACTTCTCAGATGGTAAAGTACTCTGGCCTCCAGCTTCATACTGCATAACGACACCTGAGGAGTGCAGTAATCGCTCATTCACCACTGCCTGGTGTAGCTTATTGCTTAAATACAGTGTATGGATTTAGAAGAATGGAGAAAACAAAACCCAAGTGTGTCTGGGTCCAAACACATAATGCAGTTTACTGGTTGAAATTGATTCAACGGACTCGGATGATGGCACTTGAAAGGCAGCAGAAAGAGGCTTGCATCAATTTGACAGGCAGGAAAGCAAGTAAATGTGGCAGTCTCTGAACTCATGCTCTCCTGCAGGTGAGCACAGACACGCAATGAGGTCTGGGTGACTGTCCTGGGACACTTGGGTGCCTCTGGAGTGCTGCAGAGCCCTGTATACTGAACCCTGGAGGTTAAGTGCAAGTCTTGTAACAATCCTGTTCTTTTTATTACATTTGAAGAATAGAAGTGTAGATTTATTTTCTTTTCTTTCTTTAAATGACATTGAATCCACTTGGGGTCACACATCCCTTTTTGAAAACTGTTTCTTCTTTGTCAGTGCAGCTTTGCTAACATTTTTAGATTTTTACAATATTGTGGGCTTTAGGGACTCTGGGATTTCTGGGATTTTGCAAATGCATACTGCTAGCTGCTGCAGGACAAGAGGGTTGTTCAGAAAGGGTTTGCTTTGGCAGCTCAGGCCTGTAGAGTGACTTGAAGCAATTAGGCCAATTGCAATTAGGGACTCTGACACCTGGAGTAGTATAGTGACCATGTTTAAAAAGAAAGAAAAAACAACAACAACAACAACAACAAAAAACACGCCCCCCCCAAAAAAAAAAAAAAAAAACCCGAAAAACAAAGCACTCAGCCAGATTTCAAGTGAACCTGAGTTCATTTATTGGTTTGGGTGGACCTGGAAACTATGCCAAGGTCTTTGGTTTGGGTTGAAACTAAGCCAAACTTAAGGTTTTACTGTGCGGTAACCCTGGCAGTCAGAAAAAACACACATGGAGACAAACCTCCCATTGTGAGGCCACACAGACCCCCCCCTAAAAAGCTGTTTTTGGCTAAAGGCAAGAGCATGACTTGCCATAATTCCTCCTTTCCCCCAGCCCATTTCTGTGGCCGTAGAATTTGGACCTGTTAGGAGCTTTGCTCTCTGCGTCTCAACACTGTCCCGTGTTAGCAGCCAGCCTTCAAGGAAGTGGCCACATTAGCCCTGGYCCAAGCTATAGCCACCTGTGAGTACTTCCAGCACTTCTGCTACTCTTGGCACTGGTGGAGGAACTGTAAGGTTCTAGGAAATGTCACAGACCACCATCCCGTTCATCCTCATGTAGCCCCAGTCAGGGTCCAAGGAGCATCCACTGATTTACGCCCCTGGGAGGCTGAGCAGCACTCGGGATGGGCATAGATTTGTGCTGACTTTGAGCATGAGTCAAATTTCACTGCCTGTGAGGTCAGTTTTTGCAGTTTTGATACAGTTTTTTTCAGACTTTTTATTCTGTGCACATTTTATTACTACAACAGAAGTCTGGGCATGCAGCTGTATTTTTTGCTGGATCTGGGCATGTGTTCCCAGAAACCTGGTAATCAAAGCAACATGGATTTGGGAATGCAGAACATCAGAACTACCAAACATGCCCTGGAACAGAGAATTGCTACTGTATTGTTACATGTATTATTGCTATTTTTTTTACAAAATACTCTTTTTGTTCAGCTATATAGTACTTAATCAAATTAAAGGCAAAAGGTGAAGCATTGATCACACATTACTGATCATGTCACCTGCTGATGTTTCCTGGGAATTCAGTTCTGCGTACTAATAAAGCCCACTTGCTATTAGCATGCTTGAGAGGATGTGAAAAAAGGTTCGGCACATTCATGTTTGGAAAGAATAACAAAATGTCTTATTGTCAGGAAAGCCCACACTGTAGAGCAGGAGTCAGAGAATGCTACATTTGCTATTCTGTATGTATAATAAATAGCTGGTTAGGTATGTTACAGCTGAAATGTGAAATGTCAGTTTTTATTAATGAAACAGATAGTGCAGAAGGAGGGATGAAGACTGACTGGCTGGGCGTCCTGAGCGGCTGGCTGTGGGTACTGCTTTTCAGAAAGAGTATGATCCCATCAAGGGATGTGCACTGGCTGCAGAATTTGTGATTTGGGGGAAAATGCAGATTTAAACCTTGTGATAAAGAAAGGGAAGAACATAAAAAGAGCTCTTAAGTCAGAAATAAAGGATATAATTCACAGCCTGTTGAAATCAGTGGGCATTATCTCATCTCAGTGGGCACTGGATTAGGCCTCAAAAGGGTTGAAGCAACATATTCAACAAATTCAACAATTCAAGCAAATTTCCGTTAGTACCAGAGCATGAGCGCTGTGGTGTTCAAAATGAGAGTGCTTTGTAGTGAGCCAAAGCACAGACGCAGCCACGTGATCTTGGTCAGAGTCTCCTTCAGTTCATCTCAGCTTGCTCAGAGTTCAGAATAAACCATGCCAGTTCTGACAGGACCCAGCATGGCCCGAGCACGGAGGTGGTCCTGCCCAGCTGTTTCTTGGAAGTGAGATTGTCCAAAAGGATTCTCAGTCTTTAAAACTGCATTTTATTAGAAAACCAAAGTGATACATGGCAACAGGGGAATTCTTTAAACAGAGAAAACTCAGATGTGCTTGGTGAGACAGATTCAATAAAAGGCTTGCAGGCAAACTTACCCTTAGCCTGCTCTGTCCTTGCTGAGGACAAGAGAGTGAGCCCTTTCCTCCATCTTTGTTTTTTAGTCTATCGACTTTCATTTTGTTTCTGGATTGCAAAAATTCTGCCATCTCTTTGGAGAGACCTTTGCAGACCTTTTGATCCCTTGGGAAGTTTTGGTCTATCAATGACTTTTCCAGGCACTTCTGGGGCTGTGTCCAGCAGTCCCCTCTACGTCRCCCGGGAGTAGTCCTAGTCTGTACTCACGTTTGAGGTTTCTTGCATATTGGTTCTTTCCCTTTCACAGCCTAGCCTGGCCTCTTCTCCAGAAGGATCTCCAAAGGCATGTATTCTTAATCGCTCTTCAGTAAGGTTTACTGTCATCCCTTCCTCCAGACAGCTCCTCTTGACCCAAACTGCAACAGGGAGCAAAAGGTAAATAGTCTGGTCTTTTTCTCCCCAACAAGTCTTTTTAGCAGAATATACTTTGTACAGTGACTAACTGTAGCTTGTGAACAAACAAATCATAAGCCTCAGAGTAGGCTTTCCAGTAGATACACATGTGAAGCATATGTTAGGTGACACGTAATATATGTGACAGGCAGCGGAGAAGTAGAATACTATGTTTCTGTACGTTCCTTGACATGACATACCCTATCAGCATAGGCATGTGTGTGTAGAGCCGTTTGTTAGTAGAATCCAGTAGTGCGGTTTTCCTGTATTACAAATTACCTTGGTGTTATGATGGGAAGCATAGAGCCATTCCCAGCTTAGTGATAATCGCCCTTGATGGTTTTGTTTCTGTATTGCAAGTGCTAATAGATTCCACACCCAGCTGTGTCATTACTAGGGTGTCATTCGTACGGAAGTGTCTTGCYACAGGTGATAGATGCTGTTGATCCTAATGTCTTTCAAATGTTGAAGCTAAGGAAATGGAATATCTATAAGAAATGAACTGTGGTGAAATTTCATTTGTTACAAGATAGATTGTTTCCTTTTCTGCTCTGGGTAAGTTTATGACGGTTGCCATGTGTCTTTTATGGATACTGTATGTACAAGCATATATATAGCATTGATACTGACCAACAGGTTATTGCTAAAAGCAATTAAAAAAATACAGTTTCTCTTAGATCTGTTAAGTAGTGTCTATGCCGGATCTCCTGCAAGAAGTCTCCTGTAGCCAAATGCCATCTCCAAGTAATGTGGGCACCACTGTGTACCATTGCCCTTGGAGTTACCCAGAGCAGTCTTAGATTTACTTCTCACTCTTCTCATTTCAAAAGTGGTATTTCTGCAATTGGTGCTGGGATAACAGAAACAATTGCTTGCTGATCTCAAGACAGCATTCTTAGAAGAACCACTATGATGAGACAGCAATCTGAGGAAAGATGATGTCAACGTGTTCATTGGATCAGAGACCAGGCCAGGTCAGGGAGTAATATACTAATCCTAATTACAATCTATGCCACTTTTTGATGAGTTACAAAGTTGTCTACTACTACGTCATCATATAGGGCACGTATGGCACACAGCTAAGATAGTAAGCATGGTACGCTTATATAGCTGGCACTGAAAGCTGAGGGTACACTTCGCTTACGTGAACTTGTAGATTTTCTTCCAGATCAGATAAAAACAAATGAGCAACAATCTTTTGAGGATGTGGGGAGGGAGAAATGAGTCTCACTAGGCTGCATCACTTTCGAAGAGAAAGGAAATAATGAGCTTAAACTGAAATAAATTATTTTTACAACTATCCTGGAGAAAATTTTCAAGTATGCAGAGGGAGTGCACAGAGTCAGAGCTGCCAGCACTGTCAGTGCTCTGACAGCTAATATGACTAAATGAGATCAGCTCCCACCTATCAGAGCATCAGGAAGGGTTCAGAGATTGCTTAAGATAAAACGAGTGGCAAAGAAATGAAGTACAGGAGCTTTCTTCTGTTGAGGTGCAGTAGGCACACAAATCCCATTATTTTTCTAATAGCATTTTACACATACCTCTCCCTCACCCCTTTGAAACTTATTTGAGCTATTCATACAGTTCGAAAAATGCCCTCTGTGGTTGTCATGGGTGGGACATCCATCTGATTTACATTGCTGCATGCAAGTTAGTCAAAAGAATCGGGACAAATGGCTCTTGGTATTTTCAGCAGATATTTGGTTTCTTCTCTGTACCTGATGCTATATTTCTTTTAAAGGAGAGATTTAAAAAAAAAAAAAAAGACGTTTTAGGTCTAAAAGTCTGAGAAGAGAATCCACAGGTTCCCCTGTCTTTAATCATTCAGTGTGCTCTAAAGTTTTCACTGAAAAATAGGGAGAAATTAATATTGTTGTACAGGTGGGTTCAAGCACGTGTTAAGTATTCAAGAGGTTTCAAATGAGATCTAATACATTTAAATGCAATTTTATCCACGTCTTTCTGGTCTACACTATACAGCACATTGCCCTGTTCTTCATATGGCCTGTAGGTGAATTAGCAACCATAGGATAAATCCATATGAAAAGGTGAAATGGTTAGATCCTATGCAAATAGCATGCTTTGCATTTCAGTAAGTTTCACAGGTTACCTCATACATACAAACTTTCAGTTGTGAGTCTCGATGTATTTTTAGTCCTTGAAAATCCTTTGGTTACAGCTCAGATTTCTCTTTAAGTGGCAAAATGAGTGCAGTACATTCCGGTTGCCTGTGTAGTCTCCTTTCTTGGAGGACGTATCCTTGTCCTATAACTCTTCTCTGCTTGCCAGGCCTAGACAAGATGGCTCTGCTGAAAAGCTGTCACTACAAATTGTTATTGACTTCAGCAGGGGGGTGATTCTTCCCCCTTGTCATTTCCACAATGGGATTACAAAGATTTACAGAGTTGTACTGTTCTAGGAGACCTGATAGCTGGACTAGTGTCAGGTCCCTCCACGGGTATACTGTGAGCTTTGTCACAGTTTTAATAATTGCTATAGTACTTTAAATTAGCGTAGAGCACCATATTCCTGTGAAACCATAGAAAACATCTTGAGGGTGTAATGAGTTTCAGCTGATGCCTGCTGGTTATTCTTACTCAAATCCTTCCAGACTGGGAAGCAAAATTTGCAGAGGATTGTGGTATCAGCCAGTTTTACATAGCTAGAAGATCTCTGTGCAAGAAATTAATGATTTGTGTTAACAAGAGTTTCTTAACATCAATTTATTTTAATTTTTATTTTGGCAAGAAAAAGTATAAGCGGTCCACAGAGCCAACTGTAGGTGCTCCTGATGTTGCTGGACTATTTTGACCTCACTTAATTGGGTGTGGGTGAGAACACAAATGTGTGGAGACAGCACGTCCAGTGTTTGGGTTGTTCTGCTGCTTCTTTTAGGGCTCTTTACTGTTTTGCAGTGGAAAGGTCCCTTACTGACAAAAAATCTTTAGTTGCCAAAAAAACTTGGCATAGGAACTGATGAGCTGGATGCCATACCTGCTCCTCTGAGATGGCTGGGTCCGCCAGGAGTGATGGTGTAAGTCAGCCTTCTTTGCCTGGAGTCACATCACCACATCAGCTGAGAAGAGGACATGGCATGTGACTTCAGTGCGCAGCACGGGCCCCTTTCCTCCCTCGCTACAGCACAGCATAAGGCCCACATGTCCCCAGGGAAAGTGAACTTCTTCTTTTAATGCTGCTTTGAAGTGTGGAGCCTCTTTTCAAGACTGTCCTAATCTCTGAGTGCTTTAGTACTGCCTGGTTTTGGAATACAGTGCAGAAATCATGTGTTTTCAGTGATAACTTAAATAAGTACCGTCACAGAGATGAGGGGTCTGGTTGACTTCAGGATGTGAGGGTGCTATAATTGTTCAACTGAGCTTTTGAGGGAAAAGCAGCCAATATAGTGCATGTCTGACATACTTGAACTGTCTAGGTCTACTCTGTACCAGAGAAGTCGGCACCACCTATGTGATAAAATGGTGTGCTTAGGACAGAAAACCTACACCTACAGGACACCTGTCCACCTACAGGACAGAAAAACAGGGCCCAGTGGCTGAGCTCACTACAACCATTATCCTCATTTAGCAGAAAAGGACACCATTTCCTGTCTATCTAAAAGCAATGAAAAGGCACCCCTTGTCCCACAACGCACACAAACGTGCTCCATTTCAAATCGGGGGACGAGTTGCTGCAGTAAAAACGAAGCACATAAGCATTGCCAGGTCCATGCCAGAAGCCTTTCAGAAATGCCTCGTTGTTATCTGTAGCCATTGCCATTTGGTCTGAGCATGGACAGAGCTGTCAAAAGCCTCGGAGGAACTCTATCAGCATCCTACCGGCGTTGTCTTGGGATTTCGGTGCTATCGGTTTTGATTAAAGCATTGTCTTCTGCATTTGTTTCCCTAAATGCTTTACTACTCAAAGTAATAAACACAGATAGATGTTCTGGACTCTCTTGTCAAGAACAAAAAAATCTGTACAATGAAAGTCCACCTTTTAAATAGAGAAACTGTAAAATAGCTCTACTTCCCAAGTATTATTTAATGGTAATGAGGAGAGCGTAAGATGAGCTATATTGGAAAAGCAATAAAGGCCAAGTTGCTGTACATGACATCTAATTTCTGTATCAATTGATTTACCTGCTATTGATATACTACAGTATTTATATACCCTGCCCCCAAAAATGAAACATTAGCTGTGGCAAACTGCTCCTCCTTGCTGAACACCAGTGTAGTTCCTGTGAGTCTGTGCTCTTTTTTTGATTACCTTGCTAATAGGATAGTCTAAGCAGCATTTTTTCCCCTTAATCTGGGAATACCTGTAAACAATTAGGGTCATCTGCATAGCTGGCTAAAGAGCCTGGAAGCACATGACAGTAGCTTTGTGGAGAAGCTGTGATAAACCTTGTATTCTGTGAGGGGACTGCGTTTCAATTTGTGTGTGCATTTCAGGTAGGGTCCTCAAAAGCACTTGCTCTTGGCCTTGCCCTCACTGAGGTTGCTGGAAGTTGTTAGGTCACCAATAAAAACAACTGCAAAACATCTTTCATCCTTCCCCTGTAAATGGCAGGTAGGGAACTGCGTGGCTGAGGAGAGTTTTGGTCCTGGGTCACTGGTGAAAATATGATTCAGGTCCTTTGGAACTGACAAGTCATTGCTGTGCAACAGCTCTCARGCAGGCTTTGGTCTCATTCTGGTATCTAATGGATAGTAAAAGTTGACAAGAAATCCTGCTAAGTGCTACCAGACAGGTTCTCCTCTTGGCAATCACAGCAAAGCAGCAGAGGTTGAAAAGGAGTGAGCGAGCATGAAGCTTAACTCTCTCTCTCTCTGCTAGGTTATCATGAAGRTGAAGCTAAGGCATATTACTAGCAGCATGAGGGCAGCCTGGCTTACTGATGAATCTGCTTTGCAAATAAACAGTGACATCTACTTATCACACTGTCCCACTGATATCCCTCATGCATACCAGGGTCACTTGCTTTCTAAATGTAAGAAACTTTTTTTTTTCCCTCTCACATATTCCCACCTCTGTTACAATGGTACTCAAAGTGATTTTTTCTACAAGTTGAAGTTCTATACCCACGGCAGAGGCAGATGCAGTTCTGGTTTAAATGAGCAGCGTGTCCAGTCAGGGAACTTTGAGCATATCACATGGCAGAGAAATACACAAAGTACTAACTGCTGCAGCAGGAGGGGTAACTAAACCCCCTCAGCCTGCCACAGCATGTCCATTTATTCGCAAAATCTGAATGATGTTATTCTGCTCAAAACATACTCACAGTTATAGCAAATGTAGTGGTTGGTTCTATATGGACCAAAAAGTAAGTATTTCAAAATACCAACATTTAATTTGTCATCATTAATTTCAAAATCCATATTCTAAAAAGGTGAAAGCAGGAGGCTCATGTCTCCTGAAGTCCAAGTTCACTTTAAAAACTTCTACCATGGCTTTGTAAATCAGCCTGTGAAATAGCTAATTAGACACTATTACACCAGCTCGTGTTCCCTTCACATGGCTGTAAATTTTAGAAACTTACTTTTGGCTAATCAAAAACTTAAGGCTGCAGTAATGAGGGCTTCATTACAAAAGCACAGGTAGATTTTAACACTGCCTACTCTGTTCAGCATCTGGCACTCAATGAGAAATTATATATACAATATATAGAATCATAGAATAGTTTGGGTTGAAAGGGACCTTTAAAGGTCGTCTAGTCCAACCCCCCTGCATTATATTATATAATAATATGTATTATTATATTGAGTGGCATATATCTGGCACTTAATGAGAAATATGTTGTGTTTAGATGTGTAGATGCTATGCAATGTTTCATAGCTTACTGGGGATTTTTTTTTTTTTTTGTTCGGGAGAACAAATTGGCTTGTTCTATCAAATTCAAGCTGACACAGTCACTCCATAAGGAACATYCATATTTCCAATATATTTATGACCAAATGTTTCAGACACTACAACCAGAAAATGTAAAATAATTCACTTAAAAGACAACACAACTGGGAGGTGTTCCAGCTCTGTGCTGGCAAAGGTTACTGGAGATTATGTATGGACATGCACAGCTAGCAGTGCTGCTGTTCTAACAAAAGGATAAGAAAGGGCCTTTAAATAGCCTGGAATACTCCGATAACCTAAAAAGCTGTAAAAACCAAAAAGCAAAACAGTTTTAGAAAAACAATGGATTGAAAATATCAAAGTGAAACACGTCACTGGTCCTGTGCAGAGGCCAAGACTTGGYGCAAGGAACACAAAGCAGCTTTCAGGGTGGCATTCAGCTTTTCTCATGCAGATTTCTTTCCTTATCTGGTGTAAAAATTGCAGACCTTGTCTGCTGTCCCCAAACATCCTTCATTTCCTTGCCAGGTACCGGGCAGATCTCACCATGCCTTTACACACATCTTTCCCGCTCAGTGCTGCACTGAATTCCTGCCCCTGTACCTTCATTAGGTATGTTGACAAATATCACTGAATTATAAATGTTTTGTTTTGTTTTTCTTTTTTTTTTTTTTTTTTTTAAAGAAAAAAAAAGGATATACTCAAAGCCAATCTGGACAATTTTAAATCATTCACATTGTCTTTAATTAGGGCTGTGTTTTCTAACAGAATAGCTATTTTAATATACTACGTACTGTAGGTTCAGTTGTATTAGCATACCTTTAATCTTTAACCCTACAGAAATAAGCAACACTTCTATATTTTTTTTAAATATACAAATAGAGGGAGATATATAGCTCTGACTGTATGGATGTATTGAGGCAGCCCAGTGTGTGTGTATGTGTAAGGCTGAGATCCACAAAGGCAACCAAAAATGGTTGATTTCAATAAAAGCCCAGTGCCTAAATGCTGTGGTAGCATCTAAACCATCTATAAATGCTTCTAATCTTGTACAGTACCTGAAAAGTTGTGAATATCTCCACAAGTGAGAAACAATGGTTTTTTGTGATGGTCTTAGAAAATTGTTACAAAGACAGTTTACGTATCCTTTTGCTATCAACAGCACACATGCTTTGTGCTCTGCAGCATGTCATCAAATGCTTCAGTTAATTACTCACTAATTATAACACTGTTGAATGGCTACACTGTGGCAACCATATAATTATGGAGCATAAAGTACTGAGCAGTTGCAAGACTGAGCATATTGACTGATTACAATAAATCCCCTGCTTATTGTTGATATTTTTCACCTGCTTAACAATTGTCATGTTTGCCTATCATACCCTCAAACTCAGAGCAATATATGAAGTGTTAGTAGCAGAAGTTAATTAAAGTTAAAAGCAGGTAAGCTGTATTGAAATGGTAGTGTATGATGACAAACGTTTGTTGAAACACAAAACCTGGAAACGGCCCTTCGCAGCTGCCAGAGCACAGCATTCCTCTCACACCCCCAGTATAACTCCCTCACTGAAACAGGGAAAAGGAGAAAGGGGCCACTGATGTTTTACAAATACAGTGTGGTGAGTCAAAATCTCAGGGCAGCTTACAGAGACAGGGAGGGAGTTTAGCTTGTGTGTGCTTCCAGGCTTCCGACATCACCGGGGGGAGAAGCCATTGAAAGAGCTGCTGGAAACGTTGCCAGCTAATGAGCCCTACAGGGGCTCTCCTGGCACGTTGGGGCTGGCTGGAACACCACGTGCCCCTGCTTTACCAGCGGGTTCCCCATCTCTGGCTGGCAGGAAGCAGATGATGCACAGCTGGCTCAGGTTATACTTCCCAAACAGTCTCTTGCATCACAGGAAATGTCAAATAACCAYCTTAGGGCAGTTGCCGAGGCTGCTTTATGCTTGCTAGTACAAAGTATAACTAAAGATCTTCATCTACCCTTTTCTATGTTTAAAGAAAGAAAAAAAAAACAGCCCTGGAACAAGATATTTTTCTCCTTGTGCTTTCCACAAATCATTTTTTCTGGCCCCTCAAAACACACTGATGTTCCGGATCTGGGAAAGTGTATACTAAGCTGTCAYTGCCATTCATGTCTTACACTGTAGCCAAGAACAAGATACAAAGCTGTTCAGCAAAACACGCTAATTCATTAAAACTCAGTGAAAGCCTTGCTTGCTCATGCTGCTACAAGTAGTTCTTACTTTGTTCTCAGAACGGAATGGCGAAGCAGGAAATGTCTGATCAAAGAGTTTTCAACTTCATATTTAGGAAAGTGAGTCACTCAACACTTGTGCGGTTCTTCATTCACTAACAATGCCACCTGCCGTATAAATATGCACTCAGAGGAAGGCTCAATGATTGTCATGTGCAGAATATCTAAGTGGTACATAGTCAACTTTTCACTTCCAAGTAAACATGAAGTTCCTTCCACAAAGAAAAAACGTTCTTATAATGTACTGCTAGTTCCTTCCCTGTGAATAGAGGTTGACTCTTGGAGTGGCCTTGCCTTTTCTGTATATTTAAGAGCTCTGAAAGTTGACAAGAAGCCTACAGCATCTGTGTGAGCTATTAGTGTAAAAGGACTGACAGTACACTTTGAAGCTTCTGTCTTTATTGTTGGTGTTCATTATCAAAACGAATAAAATGTTTTAGCAAGATGTGATAAATTAATGCCATATGGAAGACTGCAACAATTGGTGGGTCTGGATTTGGACTACGCTAGGAAGAAGATAATTGCTGGTGTAATTACACACAGCTCCAGACAGTGGTGTATCTGACCCATGGTCATTTTTATGCCCATACTAAAATGACAATAATAATCCAGCGATAGAATGTCACCCCATTCTCCTCTCTGAATCCTCTTAGCATTGTTACAGCCGATAATGCATCTGCAGTCTGTACGTTTTTCCCAGTGTTCGGTTTGTTTTGGAAATGTTCCATTCCTCAACCATCATATAAACCTCAGCACAAGTGATAGCCTGGACCTGGAAGAGTTTCAGGACACAACAAGTGAGGGCATTTACTGCTTTTCAATGCCTGTTGAGAATGATAGACTGGTAGACTCTTCTGTGGATGATATATGTACGTGCATGGATGTTTGCTAGTAGAATCATAGAATCATAGAATCATAAAGGTTGGAAAAGACCTCTAAGATCATTGAGTCCAACCGTCAACCCAACACCACCATGCCCACTAAACCATGTCCCTAAGCGCCTCATCTACACGTCTTTTAAATACCTCCAGGTATGGTGACTCAACCACTTCCCTCGGCAGCCTGTTCCAATGCTTAACCACTCTTTCAGTAAAGAAATTTTTCCTAATGTCCAATCTAAACTTCCCCTGGCGCAACTTGAGGCCATTTGCTCTCGTCTCCACCTGGGCACACTGTCAGCTCATATTCAGCCGGCTGTCAACCAGCACCCCCAGGTCCTTTTCCGACAGGCAGCTTTCCAGCCACTCTTCCCCAAGCCTGTAGTGTTGCATGGGGTTGTTGTGGCTGAAGTGCAGGACCCGGCACTTGGCCTTGTTGAATCTCATACAATTGGCCTCAGCCCATCGATCCAGCCTGTCCAGGTCCCTCTGCAGAGCCTTCCTACCCTCGAGCAGATCAACACTCCCGCCCAATTTGGTGTTGTCTGCAACCTTACTGAGGGAGCACTCAATCCCCTCATCCAGATCATTGATAAAGATATTGAACAAGACCGGCCCCAAAACTGAGCCCTGGGGACCAGCCGCCAACTGGATTTAACTCCATTCACCACAACTCTCTGGGCCTGGCCGTCCAGCCAGTTTTTTACCCACCAAAGAGTACACCTGTCTAGGCCATGAGCCTCCAGCTTCTCTAGGAGAATGCTGTGGGAGACAGTGT